>CABHPP010141299.1:32297-49438 GCA_902168425.1 Peromyscus attwateri | reverse complement strand
CTGCCTCAATACGTTGCTTCTAAAGAGCTGTTCAAAGCACACACTCCACCACACACATGCTCTCCCACATCACACATGCACCACACACACACACACAGAGGCACGGACACACATCACAAATGCACCACATACACATCACATGCACCATATACACACACATCACACATGCACCACACACACACCACACATGCACCCCACCACCACACTGAAATCACACTAAGATGTGAATGAGCAACAGCTTTTTTTTTTTTTTTGCAGAAGAAAGCCTCTAATCAGAAAAGCAGAGGATGTGAAGTTAAGAAGGAAAACTGTGGGAAGGACAAAGGAAGAATTGGAGGGAAGGGAATAGGGTTGACCAAACACATTCTATACATTACAAATATTAAATAAGATGCCTTTTTAAAAGAAAAGTAAGGCAAGAGATAGAGACAGACAGACACACACACACACAGAGTGACAATGATAAAGAGAGACAGAGATGGAGCTACTGAGTCAGAGAGAGAGAGAGAGAAAGACAGACAGACAGACAGAGACAGAGATACACAGAGAGACAGACAGAAAGACAGGGTGCCCCAAAGAGAGCAGCAGTGAGATTGAGGAGAGTACCCAGTAGCTTAGGGGAGTCTGCAGATGTAGGCAATGATGCTTTGGCATCAAAGTCAAACCACTCACATAGAGTACGTAGAAAGCAGAGTTGAGCATACCGGATCTGTGGATTAAGAACAGGATGAAATTAAAAAGCACACTCGGAAAACAAAATGAAAAGAGGTCTTGAGAATTAAACACAATATATTAGAACAATGATATTTAAATAGAAATTTGACAGGTTGAGGTCATGTCCCTGAACGTAGAGGAAAAAGACAAATAAAGGGACAAAAGCCAGTAAGATCTGAACACGGCTGGGGAGATGGTTTAGTAGATGAGAGTGATTGCCACACAAACATGAGGACCCAAGTTGGAATCCCTAGCACCCATAAAAAAAGCTTTGTATGGCTGCTTATGGCACCCACATTGAGCGACAGAGACAGATCCCAGGAGTTAGCAGGCCAGTCAGCCTAGCTGAGGTGGGGAGTTTCAGTTTCAGTGAGAGATCCTGTCTTAAATGGTTAAGGTGGAGTGGAGTTGGCATTTTCTTTGGGCCATCAACCAGCTCCCAAATGAAGACACGGGGACTTATTATTAATTAGGAATGCTCGGCCTTAACTTAGGCTTGTCTCACTAGCTCTTTCAACTTGATTTTCCTTCTACAGTTCTATTCATCTACATTTTGCCTTGGGGCTTTTTGCCTTACCACAGCCTTTCATTTCCTGGGGAAACAAAAGCATAACCTCTGCCCAAATGCAATATATTTTCTGGATTCCATTTTAAAGTTAAGACATCCCTGAATATCTAGGGAAAGAAGAAAGTTGTCATTACCTTATCAGCATTCAAACAATTCAAAGCCAACAAAACACCATCCAGGATCCAGGCTCCCTGTGTATTTCTCAACTTTATGTGGCTTATTTTTTGTATTACTTTAATTATTTTTAAACTATTTATTTTTTCTATGACTGTCTATACCCATTTTCTTTTCTTTCTCAAGCACATTGTAACCTGTTTAAAGATTTTTTTCAGTCTGGACCTGTTTTATTGTGCACTTGTAGTGTTCTCTGACTGTGTGAACCACACCTTAAACTGCTTAGCAGCAGCTCAGCCCTCTGCTATGCAGGTCTGGAAGTGGGCTCCATCGCTTTCAGGTCAGTGAGAGATGAGCTCTACACACCTGTGGGCCTGACTGAGAGCTGCATTTAACCACCCCAGCTCTAAGAAGTTGATAGCCACACTTGGCAGGTGTTTTTACTTAGCATGCTGGCTGCTCAAATGCTCTGCTGAACAGCAGTACCTCTTAAAGAAGCCATACCCTTTTTTTCAGTTTCCTTGGGCCCTATGTCAAAATTTAGGACCTATATTGGGTGCCATTTGGAGTTGGAATTTTCTTTGGGCCACCAAATAGTTCCCAAATAAAGACACTGAGAACTATTATTAATTATGAATGCTCAGCCCTAGCTTATGCTTGTCCCATTAGCTCTTTTAGCTTAATTTAACCTGTTTCTATTCATCTATGTTTTGCCTCAGAGCTTTTTACTTTTCTTTCATTCTGTATATCCTATTTTTCTGCTTTCTCTATGTCTGTCTGTCTGGCCCCTGGTGTTTCCCTATGTCTTCTTTCCTTTCTTCTGCCCTGAGCCTGAATTCCTCCTCTTACTTATTCTTCCTGCCTGGGCATCCCACCTATACCTCCTCCCTTGCTATTGGTCATTCATCTTTTTATTAGACCAATCAAGTGCCTTAGGCAGGCAAGGTGAAACAGCAACACATGTTTACATAATTAAACAAATATTCTACAACATAAACAAATGCAACACATCTTTGCATAGTTAAACAAATGCAACACATCTTTGCATAGTTAAACAAATATTCCACTACAAGTGCAGCAGGCAAGAAAAAAAAAGAGTCTTCCTCAGGCTTCTGCATGTGTGTATACCAAATACATGTCCCCCAATAGAGACACCTTCACCTACCACACATGCACCACACCACACAGGCATACACGCCATATCATATCACATACACACTATATCACATACACATACACATGATATCACATCACATACCAACCATACACACACATACACACCACATCCTTCATTCCATACTACATGCACCACAGCAGGTCATAGCACACATAAACTGTATGCACACACACACACATCACACACAGACACATATATACTACATACAAATCATACACATATACACACCATACCATACACAAACCACACAAATATACACACCATATCCCCCACTCCATACCACACACTACACATACCATGCCAACACACCACAATCACATACACATATATATGCACCACAAACACACATAGACTGCACTACACACCTATTATACACACACTCTCTCACACATACTAGGCAGCAAGTTTAGGTCAGTCAGGGCTACAAAGTGAGGATCTCTAAAGAAAAGAGGAAGAAGGAGAAGAGGAGGAGAAGGAGGAGGAAAATGAGGATGAAGAAAGAAGATGATGATGAAGACAGAGAGGAGGAGGAGGAGGAGGAGGAGGAGGAGGAGGAGGAGGAGGAAGAGGACGAGGAAGAAAAAGATTACAATTTGACATTTGCAGGAAAATGGAACTGGAAACCATTATGTTAAATGAAATAAATCACCTACCCTCTGAGATTGCAGCTGCTCCCTGAGACAGAGCCTGCCAGTGCTGATTGGACTAAGAGGTGAGTCTTTGTTCTCATAGCCGAACACCCCAGCCTTTAGGTTTTGGGCCCAGGGGCACAACCCTGTGCCCCCACACCACCACCAACTTCAGTCCCAGTTTCAGGCCAGCAGGTAGGTCTCCTACAGGCAGGTTGTCCAACCACCATCCCCCACCAGAACCTTTAACCTACAAGCCCCACCTTTCCCAAACCCACCCATGTTCTGAGACTGCAGCTGCTCCCTGAGACAGAGCCCACCAGCTACTATTGGACTAAGAGCTGCTCCCTGAGATACAGAGTCATCAGCACCAAAAGGACCAGGAGCCCCAATTAGATCAACAGCTCCCATTGGACAAAGAATATCAATCAGACCAAGAAAGGCTCCCTCAGACAGACACTGTTTGCACTGAGTGGAGGAGGAGATGGATAGATGCCAGTGCAAAAATACAGTCAACAACATAAATACCAATATGGCACCATCAGAACCTAGTGGTTCTACATCAGCAAGACCTGAACATCTCAGTGCGGAAGAAGCAGAAGAAATCAGCCTTAAAAATGACTTTAAGAAGATGATAGAGGCCTTTAAAGAGGAAATGAAAAATTCCCTTAAAGAAATCGAGGAAAAGACAAACAAAAATTGGAAGAAATCAATAAATCCCTTAAAGAAAGCCAAGAAAAATCAATTAAACAAGTGAAGGAAACAGTTCAAGATTTGAAAACTGAAATAGAGGCAATAAAGAAGACCCAAACTGAGGGAATGCTGGAAATGGAAAATCTGAGTAATTGGACAGGAACAACAGATGCAAGTATAACCAACAGAATGCAAGAGGTGAAAGAGAGAATCACTGGCATTTGAAGATATGATAGAGGAAATAGATTTATCAGTCAAAAAAACCCACTAAAACCAACAAAATCATAACACAAAATGTCCAGGAAATTTGGAACACCATGAAAAGACCAAACATAAAAATAAAAGGGATAGAAGAAGGAGAATACCAACGCAAAGGCACAGAAAAATTTCCCAACCTAAAGAAGGAAATGTCTATGAAGATACAAGAAGCTTACCAAACACCAAGTAGACTGGATCCAAAAAGGTGCCCTTGTCACATAATAATCAAACCACAAAACATACAGAATAAAGAAAAAATATTAAGAGCTGCAAAGAAAAAAGGCCAAGTAGCATATAAAGGCAGATCCATCAGAATAACATGTGACTTCTCAATGAAGACACTGAAAACCAGAAGGGCCTGGACAGATGTTATGCAGACACTAAAAAAACATGGATGCCAACCCAGACTATTATACCCAGCAGAACTCTCAATCACCATAGATGGAATAAACAAAATATTCCATGATAAAATCAGACTCAAGCAATAGCTATCCACAAATCAGCCATACAGAAAGCACTAGAAGGAAAAAAATCTAACCTAAGGAAGTTAGATACACCCATGAAAACACAGGCAATAGATAGTACCACACCAATAAATACCAAAGAAGGGAAACACACAATACCACCACCAAAAAACAACAGGAATTAACAATCACTAGTCACTAATATCCATTAAGATCAATGGTCTCAATTCACCCATAAAAGACACAGGCTAACAGTATGGATATGAAAACAGGATCCATCCTTCTGCTGCATGCAAGAAACACATCCCAACTTCAAAGACAGACACTACCTCAGAGTAATGGCTGGGAAAAGTCTTTCCAATCAAATGGACTTAAGACGCAAGCTGGTGTAGTTATCCTAATATCTAATAAAATAGACTTCAAACTAAAATCAATCAAAAGAGATCAGGAAGGATATTATGTATTTATCACAGGGAAAATCCGTCAAGATGAAATCTCAATTCTGAACATTTATGCCCACAATACAAGGGCACCCACATTTGTAAAAGAAATATTACTAAAGCTTAAATCTCACATCAAACCCCACACATTAGTAGGGGAAGATTTCAGCACCCCACTCTCACCAATGGATAGATCTGCCAGACAGAAACTTAACAGAGAAATAAGGAAACTAATAGACATTAGGACTCAAATGGACTTAACAGGTATCTACAGAACATTCCACCCTAACACAAAAGAATAAATCATCTTCTCAGCACCCCATGGAACCTTCTTTAAAATTGACCACATGCTCAGTCACAAAACAAATCTCAACAGATACAAAAATAATTGGGATAATCTTTTGTATCTTATCAGACCACCATGGCTTAAAGTTACATTTCAACAACAACAAAAATTGCAGAAAGCCTACAATCTCATGGAAACTGAATAATGCTCAACTGAATCACCAATGGGTCACAGAAGAAATAAAGAAAGAAAATAAAGACTTCCTAGAATTCAATGAAAACGAATGTACAACATACCCAAACTTATGGGACACTATGAAAGCAGTGCTAAGAGGAAAATTCATAACACTAAGTGCCCACATAAAGAAGATGGAGAAATCTCACATTAGAGACTTAACAGCACACCTGAAAAGCTCTAGAGTAAAGAGAAGCAAACTAACCCAGGAGGAATACATGCCAGGAAATAATCAAATTGAGGGATGAAATCAATAAAATAGAAACAAAGAGAAAAATACAAATAATCAATGAAACAAAGAGTTGGTTCTTTGAGAAAATCGACAAGATAGACAAGCTCTTATCCAAATTAACCAAAAGGCAGAGAGAGAGAGAGAGAGAGAGAGAGAGAGAGAGAGAGAGAGAGAGAGAGAGAAAACATAACAACAGACACTGAGGAAATCCAGAGAATCATCAGGTCGTACTTCAAATACTTGTATGCCGTAAAATTGGAAAATCTGAATGAAATGGATGATTTTCTGGATAGGTACCACATACCTAAGTTAAATCAAGACCAGATAAACTATTTAAATAGAGCAATAACCCCTAAGGAAATAGAAATAGTCATTAAAAGTCTCCTAATCAAAAGTAGCCCAGGAGCAGATGGTTTCAGCACAGAATTCTACCAGATTTTCAAAGAAGAGCTAATTCCAGTACTCTTCAAATTGTTCCATACAATAGAAACAGAAGGAACATTACCAAACTCCTTTTATGAGACTACAGCTACCCTGGGACCCAAACCACACAAAGATGCAACAAAGAAAGAATTACAGACCAATCTCCCTCATGAACATTGATGCAAAAATACTCAATAAAATATTGGCAAACATACTCCAAGAACACATCAAAAAAATTATCCACCATGACCAAGTAGGCTTCATCCCAGGGATGCAGAGATGGTTCAACATATGAAAATCTGTCAATGTAATTCACCATATAAGCAAAATGAAAGAAAGAAAACCACACGATCATCTCATTAGATGCTGACAAAGTCTTTGACAAAATCCAACACCCCTTCATGATAAAGGTCCTAGAGAGATCAAGAATACAAGGAACATATCTAAACATAATAAAGGCAATCTACAGCAAGTCAACAGCTAACATCAAATTAAATGCAGAGAAACTCAAAGTGATTCCACTAAAATCAGGAACAAGACAAGGCTGTCCACTCTCCCCATATCTATTCAATATAGTACTTGAAATTCTAGCTAGAGCAATAAGACAACAAAAGGAGATCAAGGGGATACAAATTGGAAAGCAAAAAGACAAACTTTCACTATTTGCCGACAATATGATAGTATACATAAGTGACCCCAAAAATTCTACTAGGGAACTCCTACAGCTGATAAACTCCTTCAGTAATGTGGCAGGATACAAGATTAACTAAAAAAAAATCAGTAGCCCTCCTATATACAAATGATAAATGGGCTGAGAAAGAAATAAGAGAAACATCACTCTTTACAATAGCCACAAATAACATAAAATACCTTGCGGTAACTCTAACTAAGCAAGTGAAAGACCTGTATGATAAGAACTTTAAATCTCTGAAGAAAGAAATTGAAGAAGATATTAGAAAATGGAAAGATCTGCCATGCTCATGGATAGGTAGGATTAACATAGTAAAAATGACAATCTTACCAAAAGCAATCTACAGATTCAGTGCAATCCCCAAAATACCAACACAATTCTTCAAACACTTGGAAAGAATAATACTCAACTTCATATGGAAAAACAAAAAACCCAGGATAGCTAGATGAATGCTGTACAATAAAGCAACCTCTGGAAGCATCACGATCCTTGACCTCAAACTCTACTATAGAGCTATAGTAATAAAAACAGCTTGGTACTGGCATAAAAACTGACATGTGGATCAATGGAATCGAACTGAAGACCCTGACATTAATTTGCACACTTATGAACACCTGATTTTTGACAAAGAAGCCAAAATTGTACAATGGAAAAAGAAAGCATCTTCAACAAATGGTGCTGGCATAACTGGATGTCAACATGCAGAAGATTGCAAATAGATCCATATCTATCGCCATGCACAAAACTCAAGTCCAAGTGGATCAAAGACCTCAACATAAATCCAGTTACACTGAACTTGATAGAAGAGAAAGTAGGAAGTAGTCTTGAACATATCAGCACAGGGGACCACTTCCTAAATATAACACCAGTAGCACAGACACTGAGAGCAACAATTAATAAATGGACCTCTTGAAACTGAGAAGTTTTTGTTGGACAAATGACACAGTCAATAAGACAAAATGACAGCCTACAAATGAGAAAAGATCTTCACCAACCCCACATCTTACAGAGGGCTGATCTCCAAAATATATAAAGAATTCAAGAAACTAAACATCAAAATACCGAACAATTCAATTAAAAAATGGGCTATAGAGCTAAACAGAGAATTCTCAACAGAAGAAGCTCAAATGGCTGAAAGACATTTAAGGAATTGCTCAACATCCTTAGTCATCAAGGAAATGCAAATCAAAATGACTCTGAGATACCATCTTATACCTGATGATCAGAATGGTTATGATCAAAAACACTGATTACAGCTTATGTTGGAGAGGATGTGGAGCAAGGGAAACACTCCTCCACCATTCGTGGGAGTGCAAACTTGTACAGCCACTTTGGAAATCAGCACGGTGGTTTCTCAGAAAACTAGGAATCAATCTACTTCAAGACCCAGCTATGCCACTCTTGGACATATACCTAAGGAATGCTCATGCATACCACAAGGACACATGCTCAACTATGTTCATAGCAGCATTATTCACAATGGCCAGAATGTGGAAACAACCTAGATGCCCCTTCAACCAAAAATGAATAAAGAAAATATGGCACATATACACAATGGAATACTACTCAGCAGTAAAAAACAATGATATTATGAAATTTGTAGGCAAATGGATAGAACTAGAAAATATCATCCTGAGTGAGGTAACCCAGACTCAGAAGGACAAACATGGTATGTACTCACTTATAAGTGAATACTAGATGTAAAGCAAAGGATAACCAGACTATAACCCACAACTCCAGAGAAGCTAGCTAATAAGGAGGACCCCAAGAGGGATGCATTGATCCCCCAATGAAGGAGAAATCGATGAGATCTATATGAGCAAACTGGGGGTGAGGTAGGGTAATGGAGGGCAAGGGATGGGGGATGAGAACATAAGGGAATGGGAGGTTTGAGCTGGAAGAGGGACAGAGTGGGAGAACAAGGAAAGAGATACCATGATAAATGTAGACATCATGGGAATAGAGAGAAATAGGGTGCTAGGGAAGTTTCCAGGAACCCACAAGGATGACTGCTCCTTAGACTACTAGCAATAGTTGAGTGGGTGCCTGAATTGGCATCCTTGGTTAATCAGATTAGTGAATTTGCTAACTGTAATCATAGAGCCTTCATCCAGTAACTGATGGAAGCAGATGCAGAGATCCAAGGCCAGGTGCCAGGCCGAGCTCCAGGAGTCCAATTGATGAGAGACAGGAGGGATTCTATGAGCAAGGGATATTGAGATCATGATGGGAAAGCATACAGAGATGGCCAGCCAAACTAGTGGAAATGCGTGAACTGTGGACCAATAGCTGAGGAGCCCCCATGGGACTGGACTAGGCCCTCTGGATAGGCGAGACAGTTGTTTAGCTTGAACTGTTTAGGGGGCCCCCAGGCAGTGGGATTGGGATCTGTCCCTGGTGCATGAGCTGGCTTTTTGGAGCCCAGTGCCTATGGTGGAATATCTTATACAGCCTTGGTGCAGGGGGAAGGGGCTTGGACCTGTCTCAACTGAATGTACCAGGCTTTGCTGACTCTCCATGGGTGACCTTGCCTTGGAGGAGATGGGAATGGGGGATGGGTTTGGGGGGAAGGCTGGGGGGTAGGAGGATGGAGGAGAGGGGGATCTGTGGTTGGTATGTAAAATGAATAGAAAATTTCTTAATAATAAAAATTAAAAAGTAAAAAAAACCCCACAAAAACAAAGGCCTCTATAAGTAGGATTACAAGGGAAATTTGTTGACCTAGTAAAACCTACAATGGGTAGAGAAATATCCATTTAAAAATCAGGAATAAAATATGAGGGATGTGCTTTCCATGAAGCTGAACTTCCTTCTAGAGTTGCTAGCAGAACAGCCAGCCAAGGAAACATAAATCTAGGAACTAGAAAGAGAGAAAGACTGTTCAGCAAGGCTCGAACCATGAAGATGCAAGAATTACAGAAAAGGTTTTGTGGGTCTAGGGTCATCTGGAGATTCATCAGTATGACTCAAGTTTTGGTTTTAGTAAATTAGAGGTTTTCTATTAAAAAGAGACTGGTCAGGACAAAACCAGAGAGAGTTCTCTAGGTAAGGAAGGCCTTAGCTATTGTTAGCCAAAGGATCATATAGGCAAAAACCAAAAAGTTATAATTTTGGGGAATCAAATTACCTCATATTCTGTTTGGGTTAAGGCAAGGCTTAATTTTGTAACAGACATCCAGCAGGTACCTCACCCATCCAAGCAAGCAGGCATTTCACACAAAAGAAGAACTTAGCAGTCAGTCTGTTTAATCTTGTGACCCATTACCTTGTAGGAATAGCTGAGGCACTGAAATATTTTGCAACAATCAGTAATTTTTTTTTAAGACTAGGCCAACTGTTGCAAAATTTTTGCTTACACTGTGTGAAGATGTGTCATTGTTATTGATTTAATAAAGAGCTTAATGCCCAATAGCTACTCAGGAGAGATAGGCAGGATTTCTGGGGAGAGAGAGGAAAGGAATCTAGGCATTTGAATTATGCCAGAGAGATGGCAATGGGAAACAGAGGAAGTTGGACATACAGAATTAAAAAAGTAAAAAGCCACATGGTAAAATGTAGATTAATAGAAGCAGGTTAATTTAAGTTATAAGAGCTAGTGGGACAAGTCTAAGCTAAGGCAGAGCTTTCATAATTAATAAGTCTCTATGCTGTTATCTGGGAGCTGGCTGGCTATCCCACAACTTGACCATTGCCCAAGTATCTCAGGGTCCCCTAAAGATGCCATTGCCCTAGACAACAGGAAGCAGTCTTTTTTTTTTTTTTTTTTTTTTGGTTTTTCGAGACAGGGTTTCTCTGTGTAACTTTGCGCCTTTCCTGGAGCTCATTTGGTAGCCCAGGCTGGCCTCGAACTCACAGAGATCTGCCTGCCTCTGCCTCCCGAGTGCTGGGATTAAAGGCATGCGCCACCAACGCCCGGCCCAGGAAGCAGTCTTGTAGCTAGAGAGTTTTCTCTCTGGGTCCTGCCAAGCCCCAGCAGTCCAACAGCCCACTTATAAAATAAACACACAGACACTTATATTATTTAAACTGTTTGGCCTAATGGCTCAGGCTTCTAGCTATCTAGTTCTTACATCTTAAATTAATCCATTTCTATAAATCTATACCTTGTCACGTGGCTCATGGCTTACTGGCATCTTCACATGCTGCTTGTCATGGTGGCGGCTGGCAGTGTCTCCTTCTGCCTTCCTGTTCTCTCAATTCTCCTCTCTGTTAGTCCCACCTATACTTCCTGCCTGGCCACTGGCCAATCAGTGTTTTATTTATTGACCAATGAGAGCAACACATTTGACATACAGACCATCCCACAGCACAGTCTAGAATATACGACACCCACATTCCCAAGAGGTAGGGTGGGTGGTTCATGGATTATGGATGTTTATCACCATTTTGGGGCGGGGGGTTGGTTGCAAGTTGTTGTTGGTCATGGTCAGAGAGGAAGCTGAGCAAAGGAGATCAGATTCAAAGCTCTCATTCTGGAAAGAGAAAGGGGGGGATATAGAAATGACAGGATAAAAGGATAGATTATTGAATTTACTTTTAAACTACAAAAGCAACTACTAGTCTTAAAAGTTTTACATTGGTATGGATTTTTGTATATTGATACAAATTTAAGGTTATTTTTGTTACACTTTGTATAACAAAGTTTTTGTTATGTTTTGTATATATGTTTCTACTCTTGTTTAAGGTATTGCACCTATGCAGTTCATTTAACAATGTAATGTAAATTTCTAGTCCTTGAAAACTATTATTATAAACTATGTAAGATAATTAAGAAATGCAGGTTAATATTCTTCTATGACAATCAGACATGTAGTCATGTTAGGTATGTTTTCAAGGTCAAACAGATATATTTTAGATAGATAAGTGGTCTTTAAACACTTCAGAGATCTACAGAATATGGCATTTAAGATGTTTTAATAACATAAGGCTTTTCATGACAGTGAGATATGTCTGCTCTTGGCAGCACCAATTAACTTCAAAAGAGGATGATGGGTATTGAAGAACCTCCATACAGAGTTTGCTTTCAATGTGGCACTAGCCATTAGGCAAGAAACTGCCTTTGCCTTGACTGCTGACAGTATGCTGTCCAAATTGGATGAGAAGGATGTAAAAAAAAAAGCAACAGCTGAACTTTGCCAAGACAAGGTAGGATAGTCCTTTAAAATTCCTGCTTCACAGAAAACTCAGTCAGATATTCTAGGCCTGTAGGCTGAAGATGAATGCCCCAACATTGTAGAGGAACCTCGAGTGACTATCTAGGCAGCCAGCTGTCTTTGCCATTTCTATAGTTTTGGAAGTTGTTTGCGCTGCACTTCCTGTTTACTCAGGTAATATTATATCCTTCTCTGATCTTTGGTGGGGTTGAAGACTAGATAGGTATAGTTATAGTTTTCCTTGTTACCAAATTCAGAAAAGAAATTTACATAAGAGATCTAAAGTTTATAAGGTTGAGAAACATAAAAGCTTAAGTTGTTTGTCTAAAAATTGTCTTAAGGCCTAAAAAGATATTTTTTAGGATGGTAATGCAAGTTATAATAGAAAAATGGTTTAGGCATAAAACTTTGTACTCACAAAGATAGATATTACAGTACTTTCTCCAAATTTGCCAAATACAAATGGACTGAACATTGTGAATGTAATTCTTATCTGATAATTGTTCTTATTGTATATAGTTTTACTACGTTAGAATTAAAACTTTTCCTTTTTATTTAAATAAAAAGGGGGAAATGTTGTGGGATATTTGTACACTGTATGAAGATGTATTGTTGTGATTGGTGTAATAAAGATGTAAATGGCTAATAGCTAGGTAGGAGAGGATAGGAAGGATTTCCAGCAGAGAGAGAGAGAGAGAGAGAGAGAGAGAGAGAGAGAGAGAGGAAGTGAAAGGGATGATTCTGTTGATTCTGGGTGCTCAGGAAATGCCAATAGGAGGCAGAACAAGTTGGACATATGGGACAGAGAAAAAGTAATCAAGCTAAATGATGGGACATAGATTAATAGAAATAGGTTAATTAAGTTATGAGCTAGTTAGAAAAAAGCCTAAGCTAAGGCCAAGCTTTCATAATTAATAATAGTCTTGTGTTGTTATTTGAGGACTGGTGGTTTCAATAGGAAAGCTTACTACACTCAATTGCACCAGGAAGTACATCATCTTGGGTCAGCTGACGGGATATTCAAGGTAGGAGCAACTTCCTCATGGTTCACACAAGCTAAAAACACCTGTTTTTACAAGCCTAGTAGAGTAAATTTATTCTCTAAACATAATGTTCACCATTACAAAGGGAGTCCAGTCATTAGGTTATTCAGTGATGTAAAGATCAGTGTGGGAATTTGAACTTTTTTTCTGTTTGTGAACTAATATCTCCACAGTGATATTAGAAAGGATAGAAAGAAGCCTGATAAGAATAAAATGACACCTGAGGAAATAACAATCATAAGAAAGTCAAACCTTTTACAGAAAAAAGTACATTTTTCCTTACAGTAAAACACACTGGTATAAATATACTTACACGGTTTGTTAAGTGGTTACCTTTCAATGGTCAACAACAAACACTATGTGTCTCTACTTCTTTGCTCACACTTTTGTAAAAAAATTTCTATACTTTTGAAAGTAGATGAAAGAGCTGCTCAAGGGGCCAGAGACAATCAGTAGTTAAAGTATTTGTTGTTTAATGATGGCGACTGCATCCAGATCCCTGCACCCACTGAAAAACCACATACATCTGTAACTCCAGCTCCAATTTAATTCCTCCTACTGTCTTCTAGGGATGAGTTCAGGGTTTGTGTTATTATAAGGACTGTCACCAAGGTAGTGATGTGTCTTTTTCTCAATGAATCCTATTGACAATACTGAGATTTGATTTACTCTCTATGGCAATGTACTTATCCTTGGTGTGTTGTTACCTGTTGTGCAACAGTTTCCTCCAAGATTGACACATTCCACCCTGATGCAAAGTTCCTTAAGTGTGAAGACAAACAACTCAAAAGAGCTCAGAAAGTCCCCGAAACTGACAAGATTCACTAGACCTTTCCTTGCCAGAATAAGCAAAAAAAGCTGAGAGTCTCTCTCAGACGGAAGGAAGCTGAGCAGCAAGGAAGACTCTCAGAAGAGCAGATCTCAGACAAGCTACCTGAAAGAAGCAGTAACCAGCCAGTTTGAAAGAGTTTTAGATCAACTGAGTCACTTGGAAAGGACACTCTCCAGCCTGTTGAGTTTCCTGCAGGGTGTGCAGTGTTTCCAGGTTCCCAGCTTTTGTGAGCTGTCACTCATGCTATAATGATGCACCTGTCTTTGAGTCATTTCTGCTCCTGTAAATAACCTCTTACCCACATTACTGTAAGTAACCCCAATAAAACTTATTAGTTCACCAAGTTGGACTTTGGTGGTATCTGTACTTTGATCTTTCCTGGATTCTCTATCTGGGGAGAGTACACGTGTGTTTCATTTCTCCATGAAAAGTTTTGTCACACCACAGTACCTACTGGGTTTTATAACTGTAAAATTCTATTTTTTCTTTGTAATTAGTAAGCATATTGTGAGGAGCCATTTTGAAGGGCAACTATATTTTCCTTTCTATTATTGACCATGGTGGACAATTTCCTAAAAGACAAATGTACTAATCAGGACAAGCTAGATTATGCTGAGACTATATAGGTAACCCTGTGCTCTCCAGAAGGGAACTGAGATGTGTAGGATTAGTTCGCAACACTCTAACCCTGTCTTCCAGCTCCTGGACCGACTTGAGGGGGAGCAGGACCGCCACCCTCCAAAGAACACTGATTTATGTTCTTTCAGGTCACGTCACAATCAGCTATGGAACCTTGAAGGCTGTGGGTAGGGCAACCTCGGAGTCAGGCATCACTTGTGAGGCTTGCCTCCAATGTGTTAGCTGCATGGTTAAGGCCTGGTGTCTTATGGTGACTAGGACAATCCCTCCGATTTCAAAGTTCTGGGTCTGTAGCTGGTTACTGAGCCCTTGCAGGAACCTTCTGAGGAAGTAATCCTAGAACTCCATGGAGTTTCCCACAGTGGACCCCAGTGAACTGCCAACATTTGATTATTCACCAATTGGTTCCCGTTGCCAGCTCAATTGGCTTCATACTCTGACTGACCCTGATGTCCAAAGTCAACTCTTGTTTATAAAGAAAAGCTATTCTGAGCTCTTCATCCTGTAGACCAATAGGTTTCTGACCTTGAACCAACTTATGGATTATATCGTTAATGGAATAAGTAATTCTTCAGATATCAGGGTGACCAGCCCAAGAACACCCAGCCAGAGTCAGGCAGATGGTTGCATTCATTTGGAAATAGGAAGGGTATTCCATACCTGGGAGCTGGTACCCAGCAAAGGCAAATCCAGAAGTGAATCCATGTGGCAACCTAAACAGTGTGGGATGGAGATGAAATCTGAAGCTTCTGGGCAAGGTCCAAAATGAAAATACCAGGACAGAGTCTGAAGCTTTGGGACAAGGTAAAAAACCGAAATGCCAGGATGAGGGTGGAATGGATTTGGAGTTTGAAGAGCCCAGCAAAACTCGGAAGAGGATACCTCGGGAACAGCAAGACCTAGAGCTTCAAAGTCAACAGCCATGTAAGGATGAGGTACGGGAATCCCAGCAAGAAAATCTAAGACAACTAAAGCCCTTAGAGTGGGCCACAGGTCCACAGGAGCAGGTTGTAACTGGGAGAAAGTCTGGGGATGGTGGCAAGGGTCGCAAGCGGCCCTGTTGCCTCATGGAGAAATATGCCGAAGACCACCAAAGGAAAAAGTACCAAAGGTTACTGCAGCACCTTCCACCCAGTGATCATAAGAAATCTGACCCACAGAGGGCTCACACAATCCTAGTGGATACCTTGAAGATCAAAGGTTGTGTGGAAGGGCACAGTCATGGATCCAGAACAACTCAATGTGATTCTAAACGATCTGTTGTTGTTGCCACAAAGGAATGTGTCTCACCAGACAAAAAAGTGAAGACATGTACAGAGAACTCTTCTAATACACAGAAGAATGATGCAGTAAACCTTGAAGGAAGAAGTGGACACCACTTGGAGCCTGACTTGCTAAGAGCAGAGGCTCAAGTCTTCCTGCACAGTGGCAGCAGCAGGTCACTCCCCAACAAGATGCCAGTAGTTATAGCAGAGAAAAAGCCTGTTGCAGAACAGGAAAAGGGCAGAGGAATGGATGAAGTCCTTGATGTTACAGGGGACATGGAAAAGGAAATAAGAAATGCACTAGGTCCAGGACCCCAGGAGGAAATCTTAACTAGTGTGTTCAAATTGCATATTACTCGAGGAGATATCCACACACTAGAGAATGGTGAGTGGCTCAATGATGAGGTCATCAATTTTTACATGAATCTTCTGGTTGAGAGAAATAACAAAAAAGGGTACCCAGCTCTTCACGTGTTCAGCACTTTCTTTCATCCTAAACTAAAGCATGGCGGCTACTGTTCTGTTAAATGATGGACTTGAGGAATTAAACTGTTTGAAAAGGAAATTATTCTAGTACCTATTCACCAGAAGGTACATTGGCGCCTGATAGTAATCGACCTAAGAAAACAGAGTATCATATACTTTGATTCAATGGGACAGACAGGGCAGAGTATTTGTGAGACCATCTTTGAATATTTACAAAATGAGAGCAAAACTTGAAGGAACATTGAGCTGGACCCTTTGGAATGGAAACGATACAGTACGACATCAAAGGAGATTCCTCAACAACTGAATGGGAGTGACTGTGGAATTTTTACTTGTAAATATGCAGATTACATTTCTAGAGACCAACCACTTACCTTTTCTCAGCAACACATGCCCATCTTTAGGAAGAGGATGGTGTGGGAAATCCTGAATTGTCACTTACTATAACAACATCCACCTGGTTGCTGTGGCACCCCTGCACTTTTCCATTGATGTTTCTATATACCTGAAACAAGATGGGTTGAAAAGATTTAAAACAGACACTGAACTGCCTGACATGGATGAAGCCCACTCTCTTCAATGTCGTCCTGACCTGGGGAGTCCTTCCTAATGCCTTCTATAGGCTGCATGTAACTACTGCATGCTTAGAAACCGCTGTTCAACCCACACAAGAACACATGTTCAAACAACATTGTTTTAGTGTTGGATTTAGTTCATGAATTGGTTTAATGTTGGATTTAGTTTATGAATTGTTTTAATGTTGGATTTAGTTTATGAATTGGTTTAATGTTGGATTTAGT
>CABHPP010141299.1:0-32287 GCA_902168425.1 Peromyscus attwateri | reverse complement strand
TTTAATGTTGGATTTAGTTTATGAATTGGTTTAATGTTGGATTTAGTTTATGAATTGGTTTAATGTTGGATTTAGTTTCTGAATTGGTTTAATGTTGGATTTAGTTTATGACTTTTTTTTTGTCTTCTTCCCCACCAATGATTGTTTATGTTTTCACTCACTCATTTGCAAACCTTGGCAGTTGCCATTTTCCAATATTCTCTAGTTACCAACTCTACTCCTTGTTTGAACTGTTTATTCCTGAAAGGAATGCCCATCACAATGTCATTCCTTGCTTAAGATCAGGAGGGGCATCAGCAAGAAGAGGCAGGAAGTGTTGACTAGCATCTCTAATGCTGGAGTTGTATCTGTTAAATTGAAGCTGAAGGTGTTTTTTATGTATTTTTTTAAAGCTTGAACACAGTATAAGAAAGGACAATGAATTACACAAACTGATACTTTTCTGACCCATCATACTCTACCGGACTTGCATAGGATGTAGGACTGTTGAGAAAAGCATCATGCTTATTTAAAGACATATTCTTTCCCAGAATTAAGGAGACTTGCCTTAGTTTTTGGAAGTTGATTAGAAGTAACTATAATGGTAAATATCCATTTTTATCCCAGATCTCATTGAATCCAAACCTCAGCTTTGCTAGGGCTATATTGAATTATTTGAAACATTTGATTCAATTTAAAGTTATGTTCTTTACTTAATTCATTAGATTAATATTGCTGTGTCCCATTCCCATTGTGGAAGTGGGGATTTAGGGTTGATATTGCTAATTATACAATAATACATCTTACATGTGATAAGTTGTATTTAACTTTTCTGTTCATTATCTTACCATTGTATCTATGCAATTTTTATTTAATAAAGTTTAAAATTGTTCAGAACATACTTTGCAAAAAAAGAAATGGATAATTTTCTTGATATATGCCACTTACTAAAGTTAAATTAATATTGGATAAACAATTTAAGCAGACCTGTAATTCCAAATAAAATAGAAGCAGTAATTAAATGTCTACCAACAAAACAAAACAAAAATAACCAGGACCAGATGATTTTAACATAGAGTTCTACAAGACTTTTCAAGAAGAGTTGATGACAATACTCCTCAAATTATCTCACAAAATAGAAACATAAAGAGCATTGCCCAATTTTTTAAGAGGCCACAGTTATCCTGATACCTAAACCACATAAACACTCAACAAAGAATGAGAATCACAGGCACATTTACCCCATGAACACCGATGCAAACATTCTCAATGAAACGTTTGCAAACTGAATCCAATAACACATCCAAAAGATTATTCACCATGAACAAGTAGGTTTCATTCCAGAGTGCAGAGATGTTTTAGCCTATGTAAATTGATAAATACATGTTCTCTCTCATATGTGCATCACAGATTGTAATTCATAGATGTATTTATAGTTTATACATATATATGGGGGTAGGTAGTGAAGCAGGTGAGGAAAGAGGGTAATGATGACTTGCTGATCATGGAACCCCACCAACCCCCAGGGCACCATAGCTTTACTTTGGCTTTCTCAGAAACTAGCTGAGGACATTTTTTCTTTCGAAGAGAATTTTCTATTGTCACCTACTAATGGAGGTTCACACAGGGAAGAGTTTGGGAGACATTTTGGTTTAGTTCATGGTAAAATGGTGGAGGGACATTATATGCCATACTGATGAGTATAGGTTTTTTTATGATGCCTGGGGAAGTCTGTTAAAAGTTGGCAAGAGAGATTCAGAATCGAAAGAAGTGGGACACTAAGCTAAGTTGCTTTGTGAAGACATTGATGTGTTGTTAGAGTTATTTTGTTCACTATTATTGCATAACTGTGTGTTTATGAAACAATTCTGCCTTATTTCGGTACCCAAGAAGGCACACTGCACTTGTGCCTCTTCTGTCCATAAAGAACAAACCTTATCACTAGTACATGTCCATCATTCCAGGGACAATGTGTTAGACATAGTGGATATGATTCCGTGTCATTGTCAGTAAAATAGTAATAATATCATCTGTTTTTAAAGTGCTTTAGGGCCTTTGGAGGAAAGGTATTACTGGATGCAGGTATAAAGTTAAAAAGAAAATTCAAGATGAGTGATGCTTATATGGTGATGGCTTGGTAATGTGTTTCAGAGGGACAGGTGAACTGCAGTGTAGGAGAAAAATAAATGCTGCTACTTAATGGCAGAAGCTGTCCAAGTTTAATCATTTTAAAGAGTAGTTCTCCTCTTTAGCAGTGCTGAAAACAAAGCACAGTGACTCTCCAAACAGAAAAAAATGGCTCCCAGCACGATTTTTATGGCACTGGGGGTACTTCTCTCTTATTTGACATTCAATCATCCCTGAAGGTCTATATTGTCATGGAGCACTGTAGAAGCCTTCTCTGATGGCCTTGTTCAGAGGGTAGCTCCTCTTAATTGTTGCAGCACTTTATACCAGCCTTTGAAAAACTTTCTCAACATGCATTGTTATCTCTACACTTACTCTCGAAGAGTAGCAGAAATAGTTCAAGAGTTTTAGGGTAGTGCCCTGGTTTTCAGCTTGTTGTATGACCTCATTTTGCATTGCTTTATTTTTGAAACAGGGACTCATATACCCCAGGCTGCCCTTGAACTATTACATATCCGAGGCTGGCTTTGAACTCCTGATCCTCCTGTCTCCAACTCCTGAGCTCTGGGATCTGAGACATGTGATACTGTGTGTGTCTGGCTTTCTATCTTAGATTCAATTTCAATTTTTTGAAGTTTTACAAAATTGCTTTTCAGTACTTTCCACCTTGAAATAAAATGCATCTCAATTTCCTCCATCCAGTTTTTAAGTTTTAGTACAGCATGCCCAATTAATTTTAATCATCTTAAAACCAAGAGTGTTATTCCAATCATTGTTGATTTCTTCTTAACATCCAAAATAATTTCAGGATGAAAAAATAAGAGAATATGGAAGCAATTCACTCTAGCTTGGGTTCCCACCAAACGATGCTCCCAGAAGTGGAGCAGCTTCTCTGTCTGGGGTTTTGCTTTGTATTTCCAAATGCAGCTCAAGCTTCATCAGAGAATTAGGGCTACACATCCCAATGGAACTTCAGTGCGGACATGTAGGGCTGAAGGTTAAATGAAATCAAAAGTCTTCTTGGGAAGAACAGAGGAAGCTTTGAGGTTCCCTTGTCCCTAGTTTTCACCAGGGCCCAGGGGATGCTTTCAGAAGCAGAACGTGATGGAGTGTTGACTCCCACAAGCCCACCTTCCTGTCCGAGCAGAATATCAAAGTGAAGGCAGCCTTTCTGAGAGCACTTCCTCCCATGCTGGGCCACACTGAATGACCATTATTAACCCCACCAATTCATGTCCAAGTGGCATCAATCATTTGGGTCACACAATGGCTGACTGTAAATTATGACATTATCTCCGAGCAGGAAGGTGATAATCATAATAATAATCATAAAAAAAAGTTCCTGGCATGGCCCTGGCTAGCTGAGGACCTTAGCATGATCTGTCATATTTGTTCTTAACATGAAAGCCTTTGCTGTTCCCTTGCAGGCCCATACATCACTGGACCTGTCACAGGTTTCTGTAGGACCAGTTGACATAGCTCAGAGCAGCAGCTGCAGGATGGCTTTGGGGAGCCTGACTCAAGAAAGAGTTGCTGGGGTACAGGGACTGCAAGTATTCTGCCAGAGACTGACATCCTGTTGTGCTGTCCTGCCCCTGCCCTCACTAAGTCACCACGAGGAGTAAACTGCTGTCACCGAGATGAAAGGGCCCTTCCTCTGATCTCCCCACTCCAAAATTACTTCAGTGCCACACTGTATTTTATGTCAATACCTATTTTATTTTTCAAAATTGAAAAAGATATAAGTACATTGTTCCCTGAATTCCTGATGTTCTGGGTAACCTAGCAACTGAGTATGCCACATAGCACACAACAGAACATTATCATGCATTCTGTTCGACTAACAAGCAAGCAGCACAGATTTCCTTTCCCGATGACTTAGGCTAAATTAGCAGTTAATAGTTGCTATTAATATTAAAAAATAATAATAACCCCCCTTTTTCATTTCTTACAGCTAGATTTGTAGGGAATAATGCTTGGTTTTTATTGTGCACGTGGGAGAGTTTTTCATTGAGCCTACATCTTGCAAGTGATTTGCATGGGATTTAGGTAGCCGCAGCGGCTGCACGGTGATAATCACATGAAGCAGGAGAATACATTCAGAACATTTGGAAACCATGCAAAATTTTCAAGTTCAAAATTGACTCATGCTTTCTACCTCTGTGAAGATGCTGTCAATAAGGGATTTAAGTGCATGGCTCAGGCTGTTTAGCTAGGCTAGTCCTGTCCCCTGTCCTCTACGAAACCTTCCAGGCAGTCCTCTGGCCAGCAGCACTATGGCAAGAATGTGGCCAGAACAAGATTCAGGGTCAGGGAGAAGTTCAAGGACGTCTGACCTGAAAAAAAACCATGCATAAGGTCACGGCCCAGAGCAAGAGCCTCCTGAAGAGTGGCAGAGGCTACAGGGAAGAGGAGAAAGGGCAGAATTAGAAGCCAGACAGAACAAAGAAGCAAAACAAGGATCGCTCTGCAAACAAGGAGGAATCATCAGACACATCCGGTGAAGCGGGAGGTGGGTGGGCTCTTGGCTGGAAGTGGATGGGAGGCTCAGGACTTGGTAGACCAGCATCTACAACAGTCTGTTAGAAGCCTGCTTGGTTTCCTTTCGCTTTCCTTTGAAATTGACCACCTCTATCTGTTTTGTGACAGTCAACGTCTCTTAGATCTCTTTCTTTCTCCCCCCCCCACCTCTCTCTCTCATTTTACACACACACACACACACACACACACACACACACACACACACACAAACCCCACAAACATTTTCATATATTGGGCCTTGTGAATAATTCACTGTTTACTCTTTCCTCTTCCCCTGCCTTGAAAGCGAGCCATTTAATTTGGTTGCTCCTTGCCTGAACCACCAGAACTTTAAGAAGCCTTTACAACTTTCTTAGAACTCAGACCTCAGAAAGAGCCCTTGAAAAGCCCCGCTGTTTCTCTCCTTAACAGTCACCTCAATATGAAGAACTAAGGCCCTTTCATTTTGAGTACATCCTGCTGCTTTTTAATAATCTATGAGTGAGTTAGGCATTTCGTCTTCAGGGTACAGCTGTTGTAAATAATGTTTCCTTGAGATCATGAAGAAAATACCCTAGTACTTTCTGAGACCCTGAACAACCTGTTATATGAAGAACATACTTAGTGTCTCATATAGGTTAGATTAACTTCATTCACAGATGTCAACACAAAACTGGCTCTTTAAATACAGTGGTTTCTTTTTAAACAAATTAAAACAAGATTTTAGAAACACATTTTGCTTAGCAACAGGCTTTGAAATGTTACCTATATAGAACTTAGACTGCTGTTGTGGCCAGGGTCAGCTCTTTCCTTAGCTGATTTTGGAGTGTTCACAGTTTATGCTGATTAAATAGCAAACCATTTGGTTGCACTCCTAGCCACCAGGGAACTGACAGGATACTAAATATCATTGCAGGGCAGCAAAGCATGGAGATGCTCAGAAGACAGCAGAGCCGAAAACATGAATACAATGCATGAGCTTTTGACGGCCCAGCCGGCAGAAGGGTGATGGGAAACCAGGAATTAACAGCAGTCTGAAAATTACTCATTATTTGGATTTGCTAGATTAAACACCACCACCACCACCACCACCACCACCAATAGTATTTTAGAAAGCATAGAATTGCTAGGATGATTCTTTTTCAGTGAAAAAAAAGAAGGATCAGTTGCTTTAAAATGGCTACATTAATGTATTTGTGTCTAAACACTTGTAAAAGCCAGACCACCCACAGAGAATGTGGTCTTGTCAAAGCCACAGTGGAGTGACCTGTGCATCAGAGGGTTTCTGTTGCTGAGGTGATGGGATGGGAGGCTGCGAGAGGGCTGGGAGAGGGCAGTAGCACAGAAAGGATGCCCTTAGGGTCTTCTAACTCAATGTGTTAATTGTTTCAGGTATGGTCCTTTAGGCTTGGTAACACTTTAAAATTGTTCTAAAAGAAGTTAATTTTCTTTACCTATAAAATTCTCTCTGAAAAAGCATTGGTAGAATGGAAAACAGGGGAAAATATCAAGAGAAAAAGAATCCTGCTGCCGATTATGAAGATAATTAGCTGAAATATTAATGGTTTTAGTGCACTGTAAAGAGAGAACCAGGACCTGGCAACATACTGGCTGTGTCCAGATAAACTGGGGCCTTACCTTCATCGGCAGACAGCTGTGGATGCACGGACATGTGTTTTAAAATGGAGCGACTTAACATATGATTCACCCTATGGAATATGTACGTTGCTAAATACTACAAAAACTCAAATCCTGCTGTTATCTGCAGCAGATCATAAATGATCCTCTCTAGCTGGAAGCAGGATGCTGTAGGTTAGTGGTAGCTTAACCTATGACTGAGCCTTCAGTCAGCCCATGGTGCAGGTGGCTCTGGCCTCACTGAAGCTCTACTTGCAGAACTTGGGGACACCTCTTTCATACAGGGGTGAAGTAGTTCTGATACTTCAGGCTGGGCCCTGCTTCGTTCTTCCATAGATCCCTGCATTATAGCAAGCAGTACCCTCAGGGCTCCGGTTGGTGGTAAGGTCTTAGTGATATCAACTTCGTACCTTCTCAGTTGGGTATCTGTACCTTAAAAACAGCCAGTAGGAGTAGTCATCATGTAACCCACAGAAATGTAGTATTGATGCTGGAACACTGTCATCCCTCCTGAAGATTTGCTACAGTAGAGGAGAATCTTAGCATACCTCTAATTATTTCATGTCACTTACTCTCCATTCTTAACATTTCTTTCAGTTGAGTACCAGAGGTCACGCACAGTAAGTGTGCTTTAACTTTCCATCAGAACATTCAACTGTTGTTAGCAAGAATAGTTTGTCTTGAATTTATAATTCTGTCTTTTTACAGATGTTGCCTTGTCATACTTTAGGTTTTTTTTAACTTAATGAAAAGATAACATTAAATTAGAACAATTTAAAGTAAATACATCTTGTAGAATTCTTATTAAAGAAATAACAGGTAATATATGCCATACAAAACTATATGGCATTATAGCTGATTAGAAGCCAATGTAATAAGCTTAGCCAGCATTATAAGGCATTGGCAGATAGTACAACACACTTTTTTAAAAACAAATACAATATTTAAGCAATAATCTTTTCTTTTTCTTTTTTCTTTGAGACTGAGTTCAAGTCCAGGGTCTTGGTGTACTAAGCATGTGTTCTACCGCAGAGCTACAGTCATGGCCTAAGCAATATTCCTGTGTGTAGACATGATTATGGATCAATTTGTCAAACACCCCTGAACCAATCAGAAACAAACAAGTCATTGTGATTTCAAATGAGGTATTATTATTAAGCATGTTGGAAAATGGTCTGGGCTAGCAACGTAGCTCAGTGGTAGAGCACTTGCCTCGCATTCGCAGTGGGTACTCCTGCACTTAGAAAACAAATGAATAAACGGCAGTAAAACCCTTAGGAGCAACAGAAAACCACAGTTTAATTCCCTTTCAGATGCCCCTCAAACCTCACATGTCCTCCTTCCACGACCCAGTCTGCACTGGAATCCCTCAATACACTCTGATAAAACAAGAATGCCATCACAATAATCCCACATAATCATGGAGCTGGCCAGAATCAGGTAGGCTGCAGGGAACTGTGGCTGGCCAGCCTGCTGAGTACCCACTGACATGGGGCGTGTGTAGTGGGTTTTGTGATAACGGCCTGCGCCATCAGAACAGACAAAATTCAGGTTATTTTTAGTGATCATGAAGCAGCTCATGAGGCCATGTGAACGGGGAATCTGTAGACTCCAGCATAGTGATTTGCCTGGATCTTGCATCACGTGTGAAGATACATGGCAAATCAGTACCAGACAGCCTTCAGCGAGAAGCCCTTTGAGGCCATTTCAATTGCAAAATGCTTGATGCAGGTTTCTAAGATCCTGGTATGCCAGGAAAGGAGAGAAGACTATCTTCCCATGTTTCTAAAGAATCCAATTACTTCCACAAAGTTCCGATTTCTTCTTAAGCATGCAGTGGACAGACATCAACAGCTTGCTAGGGAAGGGTTAAAGCCTCTCCCCATTCAAAATGAAGACTGTGAAATGCTTTTATTTTCGTTTCAGAAGAGATCAGTTGAATGTTATAGTTGATAATATAGTGCAGTGAACAGCTTAAAATGTATGTTGAAAATTATGTAGAAAATTAAATAAACATTTCTGTTTAAAAAATATTGACCACCTTGAATAAAGAACCATAGTCACGATTTTCTTCATGTCTTTTTGACTTGTAATTATAATAATGCCAACTATGAAGTAATTGGCTGATACTGAGAATTAATTCACACCTTTTAGACATTTTTTTTTTCAAGAGCCCCCAACAGCACAAAGAGTGGCAGCACAGGGCAGTGGCCACACTTTCAAGTCTGGAGAGTAGTTCTGGCCTGACGCTTACACTGAGCAGCTTAAATTTGGTGTCCGGTGCATATGTGCCTGTGAGTGCTGCTTAGAGCCTCTTTTAAGAGATGGCTGTTAGTGTATTAAAGTGTATGGCATTTAACAAACAACTTAGACTACCATGCGACGTAGTTATTTATAACCCTTGGCTATCAATTGATTTTCCCCCAGGGAATACAAATATAAGCATAGCTTCATTTTAAAGTGGCTTTACTTCAAACATTGACAATGGCAAAAACCAAGAAAAAAGAAAAGAAAGAAAACAATAGCAATAAGAAACAGCCACTGTCACAAGTACACAGGCACATACCCAAGGTTGTTATGTCAACTCCTTGCAGTCCTAGATAGGAGAGAACTGACTTAATCTGCTAATTTCAAAGCAATATTCTTCTCTGCTCATCTCACTACAAGGCTGTTTCTTGACCACAGGACATGTTAGACACAGGCTAACTGGGTTAATTGCAGCCACATGTAGGTTTCTTTTTGGATGACAAGACACTGTCTTAAAATTGATCCACACACTGTTGGGGGACTAATTCTGAGCTTCCTTTCGGCTCCATGCTCATACTGTGACAGGCTGCAGCTACCTACGAGCCCTAGAGCACACTCGCCTGGGCTTGTCCGAGTGTGGGAACAGGCACAGAGCTGGGTCAGAGGGCACGGAGCCAATGTCGCTACATGCGTGTCTCGCCTTTTGTGCTGGCCCGGGCTACGTCCTACTTTATGCAGATTTCACTTCTGCGAGGTCCAGATTGTGCCATATGGGATTCCTGTGTATGACCAGCGAGGCCACATGCCTGTGAGAACTATTGTAATGAAGGGCCCGCGAAGGCACCGCGGCCTGGACAGTTGCTTTTCCCAGACACTGAGAATGTCTTTGGCCCCAGACGTCACCCCTGAGCCCCCCTTACAAAAATTCTCTGTGTGTGTGACCATCTCCTGGGAAAAGAGTTGTGTGTCTGGTTCTTTACAGAGTGTGTGTATGGAAATGGGGGCGTTTCAGGGTAGAACTTTCTGAATAAAAAATGTGTTGTTTCTTTGTTCTCTCCGCTGGCCCCCGTTTCCTTATCTTCTTTATTACTATTTTTTTTGTGTGTGATTTCTTTTATTACGTTATTACTTCTGATGTTTTCTGTTGCTTCCCTTCCACCTAATGATACTTACTGCTAAAACTCCACTTTTACATTTTTGCCCCCGATGGATTTGGTTCCTTTGCTCCTCTGTTAATTCTTCATTCTCTATGCTAAAACTCCTTCTCCTTCGCCTCTCAGGTCGGTGACAACACTGTAATTCCTCAGCGTATATACTTACTTTGCTTCTTTCTCCACCTCTTACTGTTTTCTAACTTTCTGCATCATATATTTTTGATAGAAGTGTTCGTTTTATAGTTCCTTAATAAAAAATACTGTTCTTTGTGCCTTTTCCCCCTGCTTTCTGCTCAGTCCTTTTAACTTTTTTACCCTGTCTGTGAAATGTTTCATCTTTTCATTCATCATTTGACTCTCAGAAGTAATTCTTCCCATCTCAATCAAGAAGGAAGCGGTCTCTAAATCAATCTCTTGCTCTTCAATTTTTGCTACAAATCTCTTTCTCTGTCTCCAGTTAACGTGAAGACTTCACAGATGGAAGGCTTGGGGCCTCTTCTTTTCGTGCTTATTGCTGTCCGTGTAGCGCCCTGACTTTTCAGGGTGGAGGTTTGAGTCCTGCATGTGGAAGACCACGGAGCTTAACAGTCAGAGACCTCATCTCTGGGACTACGGATCACCTCGTTTTCTTAGTTGCCTTTTTCTTAATTACTGATTTATTTAAATATGTCTCAAACTCTGCTGTGTGCCACTCCAGCCTTAGGTAAATACACACTCACTTGTACATTTGACTAACTTGATTGCCTAATTCTTCATTTGAAATAACCTTCTTCTGGACTGGAGATTGATTTTACAGCATCCACTGGGGACATCCAGCTTCTTTTTACAAAAGGCAGCTGGGAAGGTTATGGGAAGGACACCTGTGCACTGTGGTCACCTTTCTTTCTGGGTCATCTGTACAAGAAAACAAGAGATGAGACTTAGATGTTCTTCTCTGGCTTGCATTTTACTTCAGTTAGATTGACCTTTTCCCCTCACAGCTAGTGTGCTTTTTATTAATGCTAAGGAGACTCTTGCTTTCCCCCCAAATACTTAAGTGGTGTTTATCAGACACTTTATAAGAACAAATTCATTTCTTTAACTTCAAATATAGTTTTGTATTAAAATATAAACACTCCTGGGTGGACAAGATATCCAGCCACTAATGCTACTTTTCTCCTAAGGGATTCAATTTTGGAAACTAGAGTAAAATTTCACAAAGGAAAATTATAAGTTGGGGGAGGTTCAGTAACACTGAACATACAATAATTTGGATTTTGCAATGCTTGTCCTGAGCAAAATGGTAACCATTTTCCACAGAATGAAATATTTTCCCATCCTTAATTGTTCTTAAAGCTCCTGGCTTGTACATTCCAGCCAGAATAAATGGTAATATATATATATATGTATATATCTATATACATATATATATATTTGGTACTATTAAATATTGTAGTACCTTGCATGTGCTAGGCAAGCACTTTACTAATCTATATTCTAAGCCCCAGAAGAATTTTTAAGAATGCCATCCTTTGACGGGCGGTGGTGGCTCACGCCTTTAATCCCAGCACTTGAGAGGCAGAGTCAGGCGAATCTCTGTGAGTTCGAGGCCAGCCTGGGCTACAGAGTTAGTTCTAGGACAGGCTCCAAAGCTACACAGAGAAACTCTGTCTTAAAAAACAAACAAACAAACAAACAAAAAGAATGCCATCCTTCATTTTCAAAATTATCCCAGTTTGATAAAACATCCAGTTCCCTAACTATACAGGTGATAGAGATAAAGAATTAAAAATGGAATGCTCCATTTATTGCTTTAAAAATATTTTTAAACTATTGTTTCATTTACTGCATGTTATTTACTGCATATTTGTTGTTCTTCATTTAATTCATTTGGTCTCCTTGATTACAAATTTTATTGTTATTGTATGTATGTATGCACGATATATGTGAGATTGCATGCCAAAGCATGCTGGTGGATGCCAGAGGACAACTCTAGGGATGATATTTCCTCTTCCACTGTTAATTCCTGGTGCTGGGCATTCAGCAGGCAGAACATGGCCTTCTCTCATAGATACTATGCTCAGGGTTGGAAGTTCTCATAGTTAAGCCAAGGGCCTGAGATTAAGGGCCAAACTTCCGAATCTGAAATTCGTGAGCCGTAGAACTTTGTGCATGCTGTTTCACCCCCTCCTCAACCCTCAGTCTCCTTTCCCATGAAGTGGGGATAATATCACTTGCTTTTCTGAGATATGGTAAGAATTAAATGAGAACATCTCCACAAGGGTCTGGTGCAGAAGGAGACACAGACTTCTTCCTCTTTTCTGGTTCTATTTTTAAGGCAAGTTACGTTTAAAACGGTTGCTCCCCTGCAGCTGAGGGCCATGTCTGGGTCGATGGCCCTACTGCGGTCAGGATCGGTGTTGGTGTTCGAGGTTCCTGTTACCATTGAAGGACATAGGGATGCCTGAGATCCGGAGCTAAATTAGAGTATGAGGGCCACACTGCCGTTGGGGCCATGCTGATCTGAGTGGCCTGCTCTGCCATCTGAGGCAGTGATGACATCCAGACCTGGCTGCTGCTGAGGGCCATGTCTGGGTCCGTGGTCCCACTGCAGGTAGGGTCTGTGTGGCCACCAACTTGTTGGCCATAACTTGTTGGTGTCCAGGAGCCATGCTGCCACCAGAGCCATCCTGATCTGAGCAGCATGTGGTTCTACCTGGAGCCAGAATGTCGTTCCAGCCCAAGCTGCTGCCGAGGGCCATGTCTGGGTCCGTGGTCCAGCTGCAGCTGGGGTCTGTGTTGATGTCTGTGACCCAGTGTCACCTCATGGGGCCATGGGAACTATGAGTAATGGAATCAGGGACATGCTGAGCCTGTCCTGCCCTTCACTGGCCCTCGGATAACTGGCCCGGCCCCTCAATGGATAGTCTAGCAAAAGAGCTTAGCCTTGACCTTCATGGGAGAGATGGCCCTTCCCCTCACTACTGGCTAACCCAGATGGCATGGGCATAGGGGAGCTGGCTCCACCCCTCGCCTGAAGGTGGAGGCCTCAGTGGCCTGGACTGATCAGCTCTACTACCACCCAGGCCTCAGCCTGGAGTTGGCCCACCCTAACATCTACCCCATCTAGGACCTGCTGGAGATATTGAAGGGACTGGTTCTGTGGATGATCTTCACGACTCAGGGTGGCTACGGGATATCCTTGGGAGTTTCAGTGAGGACCCAGTGATGATGGTGTACCAGAAACCAGAGGCTTTGAACCAGACCAGTGACTCACTGCAATGAGCATTTGCAAGTACAGCTGATTGGACAAAAGGGTAGACTATATAGTACACGGAGGCCCTCAATACCGCCAGGACAAACGAAAAGGTGATGGAGAGGCGGGAAAACGGAGGAGTGAAAATTTTGTTTTTTTGTTTTTTTCCTCTTTGTGTTTGTTTGTTTGCTTGTTTTGTTTTGTGTAGGAGGAGAAGATATGAAGGGGCTGGGAGGTGAGTGGAACTGGGCGCATGATGTGAAATTCCCAAAGATTCAATAAAGAAATTAAGTTAAAAAAATAAAAAGAAAAATCAAGATTTTTAAAAAAAAGGTTGCTTTCTGAAGCATGACATTTTTACGCTTCACTCTATTCAGGCGATTATCCAGGTGCTTAGGGCTTCTCTGCTAGTGCTGGTTTGTTTACTCCTTATGTTCCGTTTCCAGAACGAAGGCTGTTGTTTCAAACGTCAGCTAATGGAGGCCTTCTCCCGGGGCCCAACTGGAAGTAGAACAACTGAATGTTGGTTTCTGGGCAAAGGCACAAATTTACCTAGATTTCCAGGAGATGACCATGCAAGGGACCAGATTCCATTTCTATTGTGTTTAAAAGGGGAACAAGAAGGGAAGAGTGAAGTGGCCTAGAATCCCGAACAACTCATGGCAGCTTCCAGACCACAAATACAATGACAAAAGCGTCACCTGTTACCTTGTCTGCACATCACGTAGGATTCCACAAAAGATTTTTCCAGAGGGAAAACAAAATCTATCTTATTTTCTTTCTTAAAATTAAACAGTGTTTAAGATGAAAATGCTGAAAATATTTCATTTCCACACAAAATCGATCCTAATAAGGGAAGATGGTTTAGGTTCAAGTTAAACTTAAAAAGAGTTGCAGAAATTAAAAAACCAAACAAAACACTGCAGTCTCATTTTGTTATTTATTCATGTACACAGCTGAAGTCATTATTATATGATGGCTTTAAAAAGTTGTATTTGCCCTCCCTTCAAAGCTCAGGAATCTGTGCTGAAGAGGAGGAAGAAAGATTTTAAGAGCCAAAGGCGATGGATGACACCTAAGAAACAGTGTCTTCCAGACACCACAGGACTGACACACATGTGACCTCACAGAGACTGTGGCAGCCTGTAAAAGGCACGGGCAGATGCAAGCCAGATGTGGTCTCAGCGTTGAGAGGGAGACATGGACACAGGATCCCATCCCTCACCAATCAAGAATCTATCTATAGCTAATACCAGATGGCAAAGGAAAAATTAGGTTTCTCCAATGGAGTCTCATGGGCTAGTAACCACACTTCAGGGTGGGCCTCATGCTTAAGAGCAGTTGACCAACACCAACTCAATGGTAGTTTTGTAGCCTTTTTTTCTCATGTTGCTTTTGGCACTTTTTGTGTATATGTTTCTTTTTATTTATTTATTATTTATTTTTTGAGGGAGAGAGAGAGAGAGAGAGAGAGAGAGAGAGAGAGAGAGAGAGAGAGAGAAAATTTACAGTGCAGTTATGAGATGGCTTCCTTCCCCTTTCATCTATGTTGCTGGAATTCCTGTAACATTAGTCTGCACGCAACAGGGTATTCCCATGTTTGGCATTCCCATGGTGATTAGAGTACATTTTGTAGTTTCAGTTTGGTTGAAAGCCTGAGTAAGGTGGTTCTCCCTGCCCTGGGTGCTTACATGGAGGATACAGGTAAAGAGAATTTTTACAAACACACAGGTGCAGCCTTCTGCTAATACTGTACCATAGAGATGACATTTTGTGTTCAGCATTTCACAAGAAGACTCTAAGCTTTGGCTTTCCATTGTCAGCAGCAATAAGCTGTTACAAAGACTCAACTTGGATAGCCACGTATCCCCACGAAAGCCAGCAAATGAGGAAGACAGGTCAAGGTCACTGATTAGAAGCTGTATTATTCTTCTCTCAAAGAAGGGATGCTGTCTAAGGTAAGTTATTCTATTTTCAGAAGTATTCTACCAAGACAGAAAGCATGAATTTGCCATTACAAAAATGAATAAAGAATACAGAACTGTGCTGTGCTTGAAATACAGCTATGCCAATAAAAAAGATGCCTCATTCATTGGAGAAGTTCCCAAAGAAGGAAGTATACTTTGTGTAGAGCTAACAATGCCCATAGCCCCAAGTTTTTCATGGTCATTTCCTCTTCATCTAGTTATCATTGAGCTGGTGTGTGTGTGTGTGTGTGTGTGTGTGTGTGTGTGTGTGTGTGCACATGTGGATGCTTATGCTTAAGAGATGCTTCTTGGGGATTCAACAGAATGGGTCAATTTTATTCACTTATTCTGTGATAATTTTCATGTTTGTATACTAGTGTGTGCATTTTCTTATATTAGAAGACAAAGTATTCGATAAAAATATTTAAGTCCTCAAAATATCTATTTTTATTCTTTGACAATTTTATATATCTATATAATGAATTTTGGTCATTTCACTCTTCATTATTCTCTGTCTTCAGTACCCTTTGTCTTTATAACAAGCCTCTTCTTACTTTGATGTCTTCTTTTGACTCACCAAGTTTCAATCTGGTTGCTGGCATGAGCATGAACATGGGCTACTTACCAGGGGCTACAGCACTGAAGAAAATGCCACTCCCTTCCCCAGCACCCCCTGGGCTCACATGAGGGATGAGGACATATGAGCCTCCCCACCACATGCATGATGAAATGGGACAGTCTTGTGCAGGTGACCAACACTGGGGTGATGTCGTGGCAGTGATGCCTAGTCATATCCAGCAGACACTAGTTTGTATCATCCGTCCACAACCTCTAGCTCCTACATTTTCTTCTGTAGGTGTTCCTTTTAGGCTCTCAATGAACTCATGCTTTCAATTATTTCACAGAATATTTTATTCCTTGATATTTTTATTTATATATCTCTATATCTATAATCTATATTTATATCTCCTTATGCATCGCACTTACAGCATCCAAGTGTGCATGTACATTCAGAATCCTAATATCTGAGTCCCTGGATACTCTATAGAATGTGTTAGGGTCAGGTTTTCAAACATGGTCGAAGACCTTCTGTCCTTCTGTGAAAGCTGCTGATGTTGAAGCCAGTCTCTAGGATGTGGTCAGTTTTATAATGTGCCCAAACACAATGATAACTTTGAATCTTTTTTTTTGAGACAAGATCTACTTTTTAGCACCGGCAAAGGGGCAAGACAGCTCCTGAGAAAACATTACTGGAAAAGTAGAACTGATCTGGACTTTTGGGGATGGACTTTTCACCAGTTGGAGAAGGAAAAGCAAGGTGAGGAAGTGTGTGTCTAAGTGGGGGGGGGGGGGGGCTGGGCGGTGGCAAGGAAGACATGGGAGCATAAAAAAGCAAATGTGGCTGAATATATGGCTGTGGACCTGAAGATTGGTGGAAAAAGAAATAATGGCTGAAGGGTAAGTAAGAGACAGATTCTGAATGAATATTTTAGGACGACCATTTCTCATTTATAATTTCTGAAAGTGATAGACATTTTGAGTTTATGGGACCCAAATGTGAGTTTCTGGGGTGAGGCCTGAGTGTGTGAGGAGGATTCCTCAGTGACCTCATGACAGCTGAGGTCAAGGGTCATCCTAATAAATGATGTAATTTGACCATCTCCTATCTTCTGCAGTCTCCAACTTCTTTTGTATTCCGCTTATTAAAAACTGTATGCTAAGCTTTCAAGGTCTTATTAGCTAGAAAATTAGCTTTCAGTTACATTTTACCTTTCATGGTTTCATCACACTGCAGTTCTTTCATGATTTACAACTTTCAAATCTTTAAAAGCTCAGCAAGAAGATGCCACTGCCATCAAACCCTGGTGTGAAAGTCTTCCTGCTGGGACTGTCCAGACGCCCCCACAGCATGTGGCTGTTTTCTACTTGTTTCCGCTCTCAGCCATGGGGTCTTTTCCTGCCTCTCTTGGTTTCTGACCAGTCATTAGTGAATTCTTCCCCTCTGTAACCTTTACCTGTCAGGTAGATGAGTCTCTCAAACAAACAAAAGAAAGTGTGCAGCTTTGCTCTGACCTCATAAAACAAATGCTCTCTGAAAGACGACAGACTCCTTTCTCCTTTCATACTATTTCATTGACACCATATATTTTTTAGAGACTTTTGGAGGCTGACATTTTGGGTACTCTTTATTACCATGTTATTTGTGTCCCTGGCAAATGTGGAAGAAGCCAAGCTCTGAAGCAATGGTGCATTTTAAAGAGGGCACAGGTAGGACACAGGTTATTTCTGCGACCATGAGGGCAAACCAGGCTGCATTGGGCTTTTCACCTCTAGTATCTCAGAAGGGAACCAAGGGATTCATTATCATAAAAGGTATCAACCATGGCCCCATAGTCCTAGAACTAATGAACACACAATAAATCCTACATCTCACAAGCAAACCCTGAATGACACAGTATAGTGGTATTCTATTTGTACTGAAATGTGATTTTATTTGTATGTTAATAAATAAAGTTGCCTAGGGGTCAGAGCTATTAACAAGCCATAGGGAAAGCCAGGGCGGTGGTGGTGCACGCCTTTAATCCCAGCACTTGGTAAGCAGAACTAGGTAGATCTCTGTGTGTTCAAGGATACAGCCAGCATTGGAGACACATGCCTTTAATCTCAATACCAACCATAGAAGACCTGGAGGTCTGTACAGAGAGGCAGTGACGAGGCAGTCATGTAGTTGGGTTTACAACCAATGAGAAGGAAGAACAAGAATTCTATTTAAAGATGAACGCACAGGAAATACCTCCCTTTTTCGGAGAGGTCTCTTGGCGGGAGAAGCTAGCTGGCGGAAAGCGGGTAAGACTCTTAGCTCTGACCTCTTGGGCTTTTATCTTTACACTGGCTCTGTGTTTCTTATTTAATAAGACGGTTGGTTACATCTACAACACAGGCTAAAGAAACATGGACTTTCAATCCATCAATTTCCATCTTACCTTGATAGCAGTCATGAATGTCTTTCAATGCCAAAGCAGGACGGCGTAGTTATAATTCAAAAAGAGTAAGATTTTCAAACATTGAAAAACCACTTTGGATTTATGGGCCAGAATCAAAATTTCATCCTTTCTCCCAAGAGTGAAAAAAAAAAAAAAAAAGGCCGATTGGGAGCTTGCCTCTTTCCTTCCCAGGAACCCAACAGACTGCAGTACTCTTTGATGGCCTCAAAAGCAGCAGCCTCACATTTTCACCTGTGAGACTCTTAGCCTGTGAATAGTCTAGAATTGCTGTTATCTCAATTCTTGTAAACCTGAGTTTACCATACTGGCCGTGGGCTGGGTGTGTCTCGGAACCATGCTTCTCATCTGGCTATTCACTCTAGCCTGCTCTTGAGTGATGTGCTCCTTCAGTTTTCATCTGGGCTTTCTGAGGTCTTCATGATGTTTTCAGTTTTGAGAATTTCTATTGCCCAATATCTTTTGTTATTTAATGGTGTCTTCTGAAAAATAGCTTATCTCTGAGAAACTAAATGCTATCTATCTGTATTGTAAAAACCTGTACTTAAAGTGCTGTTTGTAATTGTCCTATCAGGTGAAGGAAGGGCTCTGAGTTTCTGGACCAGCATAAATTCAACTCTAATTTAATTTAGGAATAATGATGTAATCGTTCCTTAAATACTGCAATGAACTAACTGTATTTCTTCTAGGATGAAGTGAAGAGAAACTAAACATGTTCAGTGATTTGGTCCATTATAGAAAGACAAAGTTTTCTTCCTAGAGTAAAAATAATGGCTAACATTTAATTGTGGGCCATATTTAATTTTCAGAAGTGGTTAATTATTTTAGATGATCAAAAGCTCTTTGTATGTATTCTTATCTACCACAGACTTTTTCTTACCACAAAACCAATTTTACAAGGTATTTTAATTATGAAAATTGTGTACATTAAAGGAAAATGTATATTAAAGCATCACCATGGGATGATGGTTCCAGGATACCAACACTCCATTCAGGTCATTCTTCACCTTCCTAGACAACATGAGCATAAAGGATTGCCCAGCCGTCCACAGGAAGTCACTGAGGATCTCTGTTATCTCAACACTTGAGACAAACTGAAATTGGGGACTTGTATACTACTTACTCTTTGAAAAATGCAAAACTGTTTTTATGTCTCTTTTTTAAATGTTGAGAAATCCAAACTTAACCCTTTGTTTGAAATCTATGAGAAAATGACCATAAAATCCCCACTGGGTGTAATTTCTGAGTGATTCTACTAGTAGCGTAGGCATCTTGGGAAAGATGGTAGTCTAATGAAATCAACAACTTACGTGATATTCCTGATGAAGAAGGAAATATATAGCATGTCTACAGGTCATTTACAGATCTAGGTCACTGTCTTCAAATAGGTCTCACAGAGATTGTGGGCTGAAGAAAGAATTCTTGAAGGAAAGAAGCTTAGAAAACTCAGCTTTCCAGTCAGGTTCTTCCTTGTAGGACTACAAGAGCAGGCAGTAATCTAATGAAAACTGTGAATCCCTTTGCTGGGTTAACTACAGAATATTTCCTATGTAACTGCCCAAGGAAATCTTTTCTATTTTTTCTTTGCTGAATAATTATTAACATTTTACCATGATGCTCATGCCTTATGAAATATGATATACAAAAATATAATTCTAAAACTCAGTTTTTATAAAAATCAAATTTTTTCTGTAAACTAATTTTAAGTATTGATTCTGACATTTGAATGTTCTTAGAGCTCTATTATTAGGAGAATAAAGTCCAAATGGGTTTCCTGAGTCATGCTGTTCTGTGATCTCTTTACTCCATTACTTTTTCTAGGAAGGCTTCATCTTTGCTAATGAGCCCCAGACTGTAGGTCCTTTAAAATTGGCCCTTAGCTTCCTTCTCTTTCTCTTCTCTTTCTCTTCTCTTCTCTTCTCTTCTCTTCTCTTCTCTTCTCTTCTCTTCTCTTCTCTTCTCTTCTCTTCTCTTCTCCTCTCCTCTCCTCTCCTCTCCTCTCCTCTCCTCTCCCCTCCCCTCCCCTCCCCTCCCCTCCCCTCCCCTCCCCTCCCCTCCTCTCCTCTCCTCTTCTCTCCACTCCTCTCTCCCCTCCTCTCCCCTCCCCTCCTCTCTCCTCCCCTTTCTCCCTCTGTCCCTCTTTATCTCTGTCTGTCTGTTTCTGTCTATGTCATTTGTTTGTTTGTCTGTCTGTCTCTCATATTATCCCTTCACTGGACTGTGAATTCCTTGAGGTCATGGAACATACTAATTCACTGCATTCTTATTTCCTAGTGTGGGGCACTAGGTGCAAGCTGGGTGAGGACTAAGTCTTTCAGTCTTCATGAGATCTGTGAAACACCACAGTGCAAGCTACAGCGACTGTATGCAGCTTACATTCCTAGGAAGGTACCCTGATCCTTTAAATCTGGTTAAAAAAATACCAAATTTAAGAAATGGAAATGAGCAAGAACTATAGGAAATGGGCTAAAATGTAGACTTTTCTAAATTATGGGCAAAAGAATTAATATATCTCTGGAGGAAACAGGACATCCTTTGCTTTCTCCTTTGAGGTTTAATGAAAGGAGACCTATAAAAGATTTGTTTTCACACTTTTTAAAACATTCATATCCCTATTGTTATTATTAGGATTCATTTTAAAAATTTCAGGATCATTATATTTTAGTATTTTCTGTGTAAAAATATCTTTCAAAACATTTACAACAGAAAAATTCATTCATGGAAAGAGTTTGATGAAATATTTATATCTGCCACATGTCTATATCAAAGTATATTTTATAAATAGGCAACATATTTCTTATTTATTTTAATCATTACTGTAATGCTCAACAATTGTCAAAACCATTTGTACATACAATGTTTAATTTTACATGATAAATTCACATTTCACATGGTCCAGTCATTAATTCTCCAAATCCATGTAAAGCACGGAGTACTAGCCTCATCTGCCTCTATGGACCCTGAACTCTACAGATGGAGAAGAAACTCAGCAGAAGACACTGCAGAGTCAGATGGTCACAAGATAGTGTCACACAGGCAATTAGGGATTAGGAAACATTTACTCATTATGTTGTTATGCAAATTTGCAGTTTTTAAAAATCTGCTAGATAAGCACTTTTGTATAGTCCTGTGAATTATTCTTGGTCATCTAACATGAGAAGCCTTTTATGTAAGGTTTACAGTGTAACCTATACACTACTTTTCTTATCTTACAATGCTTGAAGAAGGGGGCCTGTGTGACAGGAGTTTTGGTTTTGAGAAGTCCCAGAGAAACTAGGGAAACAATGAATATATCTCAACATAAAGGCAATTTACAGCAAGCCCACGGCCACCATCAATTAAAGCACAGAGAAACTCAAAGCATTTCTGCTAAAACCAGGAATAAGACAAGGATGTCTACTGTCTCTATATCTCTATCTATACTACCTGATGTCTTAGCTGGAAAAATAAGACAACTGAAGGAGACGGAAGGGATACAATCAGGAAGGGAAGAGGTCAAAGTACTTATATTTGCAGATTATAAGATTTTATATAAAAAATACCCTAAAGACTCCACAAGGAAATTTCTACAGCTGATAGACACTTTCAACAAAGTAGCAAGATCCAAAATTAACACATCAAAATTGGTAGTTTTCCTATATACAAATGAGAAACAGACTGAGAAAGAAATCAGGGAATTAGTGCCTTTCACAAATAGCCTCAAAAATATCCTGGGATAACTCTGGACAAGCAAGTGAAAAACTTGTATAATAAATGCTTTAAGAATTTGAAGAAAGCAATTGAAGAAGATATCAAAAGATGCAAAAATCCCCCATTCTCATGCACTGGTAGGATGAATATAGTGAAAATGACGGTCCTACCAAAATCAATCTATAAATTGAATATAATCCCCACCAAAATTCCAGCATAATTCTCCACAGAAAGGAGAATTTACAGATTCATATGGAAGCACAGAAACACCAGTATAGCTTAACACAATCATGAATATTAAAGGAATTTCAAGTTGTGTTACAAGGCTAAAATAATAAAAACAGCAGGACATTGTCATAAAAAGATATATTGATCAATAAAATCAAATTGAAGACCCACACATAAGTCCACACACCTATGGACACTTGATTTCTGACAAAGAAGTCAGAAAGACACATTAGAGAAAGACAGCATCTTCAACAAATGCTGTTGGTTAAACTGAACAGCTGTCTATAGAAGAATTCAAACAGATTCATATCTACCAAACTGCACAAAACTTAACTGCAGTGGACCAAAGATTTCAACACAAAACCAGATAACACGAATCTGATGGAAGACATTGTGTGGAATAAGCTAGAACTCAGTGGCACTGAAGAGGACTTTCTGAACAGGAAGACACCAATTGCACAGGCCCTAAGACCATCACATAATAAATGGGACCTTGTGAGTTAAAGCTTCTGTATAACACGGGACAGCATCAATCTAACAAAGAAGTAGCCTACAACATGGCAAAAGATCTTTACCAATTATTCACATCATAGAAGGTTAATATCTGAAATATATAAAGAACTAAAACAACATCAAGAAAGTGAATAACCCAATGAGAAAGCGGTATATAGAATTAGAGAGCTCTCAAAAGATAAAACCCAGACGACTGAGAAACACAATGAAATGTTCAACATCCTTAGCCATCAGGATAATGGAAATTAAAATTGTGTTGAGATTTCATCTTATCCCAGTCAGAATGGCCAAGATTAACAAAACAAATGACAGCAGATGCTGGCAAGGGTGTGGGGACATGGTAACACTTATTCATTGTTGATGGGAGTGAAAAATTGTACAGTCACTATGGAAATCAGTACGGTAATTCCTCAGGATGCTAGGCATCAATCTACTTCAAGATTCAACTATAGCACTTGTGGGCATATACCCAAAAGACTCTACATCATACTACAGAGATACTTGTTCATCCCTGTTCATGACTTCTCTATTCATAATGGGCTAGGTGCCCATCAGTGGATGAACGGATAGTGTAAATGTAGTACAGTTACACATTGGAATATTACTCACCTGTTAAGAAAAGCGAAATGATGAAAATTTCAGGTAAATGGATGGATCTAGAAAAAAAAATCATCCTTAGTGAGGTTACCCACACCCTAAAAGACACACATTGCATGTTTTCTCTTATATGTGGATGTTAGATTTTAAGCTTTCAATTATATGTTCATACACACACACACACACACACACACACACACACACATACACACACACACACACACACACACACACACACACACGGAAGGAATTTAAATGGAATCACAAATTATATGTGAGACAATGCTCCAACTAGACATTTTATGCCAACAAGTAAAGCCTCCAGTGTCTGGAATGAGTTACATCTTGCTGAGTCATTGGCAAAAGGGGTCCCCTGGAAACCCCCAGACTTTGCTGATTATTGTCAAGGCTATTGGGTGCTCCCCCCAACCTAATGTTAAGGTCCTATTGTTGAAGACACCACTTACTTATTATGTCATTGAACATGGAGAAGTCAAGCTGGTGCCTAACTAGAAGTTTACCTCTACTGACCAGCATTCATGGTGCTGGAAGGTACTCTGTATACTACTAGGGTAGAACAATAATCAGCAGTATTTCCCCACTACAGACCCCGTGACCTACAACAGTGACTTATCTCAAGATACACCAGAGCAATAGCAGTACAGATGTTACGGGAGTAATGCCTCCTCCCTTTTTATTGTATTAAGGCCCACACCACCAGACAGAATTATACCTGTATTGCTAAAGTGGCCAAGAACTTGAGAATAGATGTGCCACGGGCCTAGGGGAAAATATACTGCAGTTATTCTGCTAAATGAACATAACAATAAAATGATTCCTAATACGTACTGCTAGACCCATATGCAAGTGCCTCACTCAGGCACTTGAGTGAGAAGTCTCTTCTAGCAGTAGATAGGAATTAACATAGAAGTGTAGAGAGTGAGAAACTTTGGAGCACTCGGTCCTAAATGAGACACCTTCCTCAATTTTCCTGTCTTTCAATGCTCAGGGATCTTTTTGCAAGATGAGGTAGAAGAACTATTATAAAAGCCAGAGAAGATGGATGGCTCCAAGGAAATAGTGTCTTCCAGACACAACAGGACAGATGAACACATGAACTCACAGAGGATGTGGCAGCATGCATAAGACCCCCACAAGGTCAAGCAAGACAGGGTCTCAGCATTAAGAGGGGGAAGTGGACATGGGGTCACGTCACTAATTAAGACAGTATACGCAATTAACATTCTTTGACAGAAGAAATTCAGTTTTCTCCAATGGAGTATCACTGGGTATATCAATCATCCTTTAGTTAGGCACCAAACCAAGGAGAAGTGGGCCAACACAAAATAAACTCAGCTGTATTTTTGTGGAGTTTTTTGTTTGTTTGTTTTTTGTTTTGTTTTTTTTTTGCATTCTGCTCTGTTTTAGCACTTTATTTGTCTTATTGGACTTCCCTTGTTTGTTTTGATTTTTGCTTTTGTGGGTTTTTTATTTTGTTTTGTTTGTTTTTGTTTCTTGGTTTTTAAATCTCTTTGTAAGAGAGAGAGGAGAGAGGGAGCATCGCAGTTGTGTGTGGGAGGATCTGGGAGGCTTGGAGGAGGGGAAACATGGTCAAAATATAGTGCAGGAAATTTTTCAAGAAAAACACTTTAAAAATATGGCCAAAATACATTGTTAAAAAAAAGCAATAAAAATAAACTGGAAGAGCTGATGCCTAGATGCTTTATTTTCTGAGTGATACCATGAAAAGGCATAATGACTATTCTGTTTTTAATCATTTGACTTTTCGTTTGTTTTGCTTTATTTTATTTTTCATGAAAATTTTGATGTCTCTTGTCTCCTTGCCCTCTTTCTTCAGAGAGCCATTTAACGTCTGTCAGATGTCATGTTACATGTTATAATAACGCCACATGGTTATATACAATGCCATAAAATATACACATGTGACAGCTAGTCACAACCGTGTCAATGATGATGATCAGATTCCATTATACATTTTAAACGTCCATATGACATTTACATCACAGCTACCTCTACACTCATCTTTGTGATTGTGATTTAAAAAAAAAATCATCACTCATTTTCACCCCTTTCTTTCAAAATAATCATTGCATGTAGAAAAAGGAAGCCAAGCAAGCATGCTTGATGACCTAAATACATTCTTCTCGTGCATTTAAAAGTTTTTCTGTTAATCATTGTTGGTGAATGAAGAGTAGTCCATCTGAAACACATTATCTGTAAGCACAAAGTAATGTTCCTCAGATATTTTAGAAAATTTGCAACACACACACAAATGCCACACAATTATCATATGTGAAGGGATACAGGAACAGAATAAGAAATAAGAATGTCAAAGTAGGAAATATTGAACAAAATGAAAAAGAGCTGATGTAGCAAATGGGAGGAAAATGGACCTGGAGATAATGAACAAGTCGAAGAACTTGAACTGATTTTCCACATTAATGTCCTGGTAACAGTGGAGAAGCTGAAACCATGTGTGATGTGATTTGCTCAGATGCCAAAATAAACACCCACAGCCTCTGAACTGCTGTGTTTTGATCTGTGAAATTAAAGTAAATTCCATGCAATGAGCGTTCTATCGGCATCTCTGGGTGAAGCCTTTTGATTCCCTCTGGACTCTCCTGTCATATTTTCAATAACTTTTACCTTTATTCACATGTTGCATAAAAATATCTTCATGATGAAGATCTCACCCGGTTATATCAGAAGCCAAAGACAAAGCCCAAGGCCTCTGTCTTTTCCAGAAATTAGCTAAATTAAAGCCACTTCATAACGCTACACTATCAAACTGAAGACAGAGGATATGAAATGTTTAGTATTCTGAGCATGACCCAGAAGCACAATGTAATGCCATCTGAGAGAAAAGGCTTTTGCCAAACTCCATAAAGAGCAATAATCGAGAAGAAAACCCTATAATAAATAGTAAAGTTAAAACCTTATAGCTTCAAAGTAAGCGGCCACACAAAAGCTCACTGGTTAACTAATGTATACTTATGTCAGCCTTGTCTTATGCCAAGGAAATGACTATTTGTGAGTAAAATTGTATGTCCTTCCTTCCACACTGGACCCTCTTAGTCAGATATCAGCAAATACCATTCGTGCCAATTGTCTCAGAGAAAAATATGGACTAATTAAAATGCTAATCTTTAGTAAACACATAAGTACTTGCATGAAAATTAAACACTTTGGCTGCTAATTCGTGAATGCATGCTCAGACATCAGGAACACTGAAGCCAGTGTGAACTTCACAATCTTGGGCTTAAAACAGCCTCGTCTACATGTCAGATCCACTTCACAGCTAAGAGTATCTACCATTGAAATCACCCAGTGTGCCTTCTCTCAAGAGTGTGGAAGGAGAAAAGGAAAGTGATGTGCACTTTGAGAAGATTATTTAAAGCCTGTGGATTCATTAGGAGAGAACTTAATTGTGATCAAATCTATAATCCCTTCAGTTCATCCCATAAATAATAACAGTCTGAACTCTATTGAATCCCATGGCTTCTTTTGCACAAACCTATAGAAGAGAGTCCTCAAAATTGAATAGATGGAATTGAATGGACCTGGGAAGTGGGAACTGGAGTTTGATGGACAGCCTTTCACCTCCAGGTTATTGGTTTGTATCTGACCCAGGTGATGAAAAGTCGTTGCTCTACAGTGGCTGTTTAGTAGTTTTCTGTGTAATGAGCTGTTGGCTCCAGTCCATTCCTCAGTGGACAGGTGTCTGCTCACATTCCCAAATCACCACTCAGCTTGTCAGTCACATCTGAGGTCAAGGACTACATAGGAGTGGGGGCTGAAATACTTTCTCATTCTGATGAGTACAGGCTTTCTTTGTTGGTTGACTTGGTTGAAAAGCAAAACCCACCACAGTCACTGTTCATGCTCTCCCTGTTTCCATAAAAGAAGATTTTATTGTTTATGGCTTCAGTCATAATGAGAAATTATTAGGTCCTCAAATGTACGTGTTTTTATTGTAACATACCACAAAAGAGATATCTAAATACACTCTCTGCCTCAAAGGACATTAAAATTTAAATTTATTTGCTGGCATCAACAGGATGTATCATACTGAGAAAGCATTTGCATCTGACTTTAATTCATTGACACAAGAGAATCGTGATATAGGTCTGAATCCTTAGTGAGAACACTGTCAGAAGAGAGTCGGTGGATGGACATTCTGTGATACTTTTGCCTGGAAGAACAGCTCTCTGTGAGGTGAATAATAGAAAATATACAGGAATGCCTCGAGTTAAGTTTTCTGGGACTTACAGAGGGGAGATAACTGCTCTCTTAAACTTGGTTTAATGGCTTTTGCTTCTATAGTTTATACCATTCTACAGATAAAACCTTTTTCTTAGCATTTCTGGAATAGCTTGTGTCTTACAGCTACTAACTGGCCAAGGCCAGAGGTTGGGGACTGAGATGTTGCTAAGTCTGGACTTGGATTAAATGTTCCATTATGGGCATATGATGTGGTTACATGTATAAACCAGCTGAGCGTCTCAAAGATCTTTTTGTGAAGGAATTAGCCAGTTCTTGCTTCTGAGGTCTGGTTTCTACTCACGTAGGAAAGACAGTAGCTTAGTGGATTTTCTGTTCTGGGGAAAGTACACAACCAACTTTTGAAAACCAGAGGCAGAGTTTAATGAAAGATTTTAATTTGGGCTTAATCATTGTTTTCCTTCTAACTCATTTTAACACTCTAATCTCTAATAAAAAGCTGTTAGCTAGATGATCACACTACTCTTTTACTCATCGATCTGGTAGCAAACATTCAATACTGTTTTATTTTCAGAAGCAAATAAACACCAGGACCCTGGAAGTGAAGCGTTCTCATCCCTTTTCATGCATAGTTTTTTTTTTTGTCTCATTTCTGTATTTTTTTTACTTTTAGATACAGTGAGAAACTTGTACGAGTGTATAGGTCTTTTTTTGGTAGCTTGACCATCTGTACATAAACATCAGTTAGTATTTCCATTAGGTTCCCCATAATATAGAAAGTGCTTAGTAAATTTGAGGGCTAAACACTTGACTCAGAGTTTGGCAATATTTATGTAGTTATTTTTTTTGTTAGAAGGTAAGTTTTATTTGAGTAAATATCTAATAAGTTTATGAAACATCAGCAATAATATAAATGATGAACATCAATAAGAAGAAAATAGGTAAGAGCTATTTTCTATTTCTTAGAAAAAATATGACATGTTTCACACTAACATATAATAAGGATTATTTCTATTATATATATTACTCTTCTTTTGTGAGAACATAAAAATAGAAGAACTGGAGCTGAAGAGATGACTCAGAAGTAAAGAGTTTGTAACTGCTCTTATGCAAATTTAGTTCCCAGCACCATGTGGGGGAGCTTACCCTGATTGTAATGGTCACCTGCATTCACACACGCACATACCTACACATGGAAACACACACACACACACACACACACAAACACACACACACACACACACAATTAAAAAAAATAACTCCTAAAAAGAACCAGAATAGCTGTACTTTTGCAGTCGGGAATTTAACAGAAAAGTAGACTGTTTTAACTCTAGGCATTTGGACTGGACTTGGAGAACTTATCAAAACTCTACCCATAGAGAACGAGATCATGCTGTGTCCTGCTCCTGTTACTCTTGCTGGTCATAGTCAGGCTGGACAGTTAACACCTGCCTGACTTGAGAAGGTCTGATTCTTATGCATTTTGGAGAGTTAAATGTAAAATGATTTTTACTGAATCAGCATAGCTTCTGAACGCAGGAGCCTCGAGATAAACAGCACACTAACAAATGCTGTCCAAAATTTCTAGTCACCTACTAGTACTGAGTTTCCACATCCTGCACCACATCTTTTCCCCAAAGAAATTAATCTTTAGAACAAGAAATTTGAGTCCATGTTCCTCCAGTTTTTATTGCAAACCATGTTGAATGCAGTGTTGTTAAGTCATTGTTCATGAAGTGGATGTTGGGGGCAGGTGGTAGAAGCAGCTGCACCCACCCCTTCAATACATGCTGCTTATTTATCTTATGTGGGCACAGCAGCAAAAGTGGACAGTGTGGGGCCAACACCATTGTCAAAGGTGTGGTATGTGTGTGTAATTGTGTCCATGTATGGGTGTGTGAGAGAAAGTGGGGTGTGTGTGTTGTTGTTGTTTAAATTCAACTGTATTCAGTTCATCACATTGGTGGGAAACATCTTGTGGCAGCATTGGGGGAAGGCTTGCAGCAAGTTATTCAGTCCAGCAATTATTGCAAATTAGAACCTTATTCAGGAAAGGATATCAATTTGGGAGTAGATGGAACACATTAACTATAGCTAATTCAAACCTTCTTTGAATGGGGCACATTTTCTTAGAAGGAGCCATAGAGATAAATGCATCACGTGAATCTCAGAACCAAACTGCTGAATGAAGATATTGGTGGACTGAGGCTATTCATTTCCATTTACAGCCTCCAAATTGCTAAGGAGTCATGGGAAGGCAGCAAAGAGACTTGTTTTTAAAAATGGGGCCCGGCATTTGGGGGCCTGCGTCATCCAGTGCAGTATCTCATTCTGCTGCCACCCGGAGTCCCATTCACTGGTTTGTTTAACCTCAAAGTGGGAGAGTAACTAACACAAATACATTCATTGTCCATGCTCTAATAGAATTAAGATTCCCAATACACTGCCTGCATTTGGATGAGGTTTGTTACACACTAGCTTTTATGGTCACACCCTTTTCCCTTGATGGTTCTTAAGAATGGCAGAAGCAGGAGACCAGAAATTTTGTAAGCTCATAAATATGAAGCACACTGTGTTTGAATAATGCAAGGGTGGTGATACAAATGGACCAATGCCAGGAAGCTCAGAGTGAAAGCGCACAATTCATCCTCACATCACTGTGAATAAGAAGGAAGGAGAAAGGGGTACTCTGTTAGCTATGGCTGTGCTGCTAGGAGACTCGGTAGTTCTGTCTAATGGGCCAGCGTGGCACAGAGCTTTGAATCCCACACTGTTTACCCAGAAGACAGGAAGTAGGCCTATTATGCCCCAGAAAGGCCAGCTTCAAAAGCTGCGGAATTACATAATAATGTTTATTTCACACCACACAGTATCAGCTTGAGTAGCTGTAAGCTTTTGGAAGAAACCCATTTCTAGTGTTTTGCCAGTCACTGTCAGACCAGCACAGGGTGTTCCATGTGGAGGCCGGTACTCGGGACTGGCTGCCAGGACCAACACAGACTTTCACCGGCTATTCTTACTAACCTGTAGCTTAGGGGATGACACTTGCTGTTTTTCCCACAGGCAGAAGTTAGAGGAAGTGGTCACAGGCTTGGAAAGCCCGTGGAAGGGTGACCAGGCTACAGGCTTCTGTGCTGTTTATAGACAGACTCCCCATTCCAAGTTCTGGGTTCTAATATTTCCTTTAACTCACTAGAGTTTGCCATTCAGTTATTTCGCGACTACATTAGGGGGTAGGACTGCTTCCCTGCCTGTGCCGGATTGAAACTGGCTGTGTACTTTTGATGGGAAAGGGCTCAGTACCTGACAATGAGAAGGAAAGCATTTGTCTTTTTCTAAGCACTAAGACGAGAGAAAAGTATATTTCCTTTAATGAGGAATTCTTAAAGAGGTAGTTTTCTGGGTGTGGAGAGATGGCTAGATGTTAGGAACATTGGCTTTTCTCCCAGAGGACCCAGGTTCGATTCCCAGCACCCACACGGTGGTCCACTACTAACTGTACCTCCAGTTCTAGGAGATCTGTTCACCTCTTCTGGGTTCCTTGAGTACCAGGCACACACATAGTACACAGACATACGAGCAGACAAAACACTCATATACATTCATGTTAATATATGTATTTTGCTTTCATTATCCCTAACTGTGTTTTATATAATTTTTATATAGTTTTATATAATTAAACTGTGTTTGAATTTCCTGTAAATCCACATGGCTTATTCTCTGTTTTTTTTTTTTTCCTTTTACAGTGTATTTGTAATGACCTAGATTCCTCAATGCATGGAATGATCTTGGCTTTTAGCCAATGCTATCTCAAAGCCACATTAGATTTTTTTCAAGTGCTCACTCCTTTTCCGAGCAAAATAAACCTGAGGATCCTTGAATCATTGGCTAGCCTCTGCTCTAAACTCATGACATTGAACAGTATGCAAAGGGGTATCTTGTTGGTAGAATAATCTTATTCCCAGTGGATTTAAAAATGTAATAATGATGTCACAAACACTGCTGCCATGAAAACCACAGCTAGTCAATAATAATCTGCTCACACTCACCAAGCAATATGCTGGGTACCTGGTGAATCACTTTACTTAACAGCTTGTCTTAGTTACTTTTCTACTGTTGTGATAAAACACCATGACCAAAGCAGATTATCAAGCTCACAGTTGCAGAGGGTTAGTCCATGATCATCAAGACAGGGAGCATGACAGCAGGTACTCAGCTGCAGCACTCCAGCAGTAGCTGAGACCTCACATCCTGAGACACAATCATGAGACAGATATACTGGGGGTGGTGCTAGTCTTCTGAAACCCCAAATCCCGCTCCCAGACACACCTCTTGTAACAAGGCCATGCCTTCTACTCCTCCCCAAATGGTTCCACCAACTGGGGTTCAAGTATTTGAAAGTACCATATGAGCCCGTGGGAGTCATTCTCATTCAAACACCACACAATTCTAAGAGATTATCTGATTGCATTAGTTAGAGCAATTGAAGCTGTAAGTGGCTAAGAACCTTAAAATAGATGCTTGTTTTTCTTATATGGAAAGAAGTTTGGAGCTAGAGAACTGTGGGTGACTATCTTTTGGCTCAGTGATGTTAAGGAAAGTGGTGTCTTTGGGAATCTCTAGACCTTCCCCTTAACCTGCAATGGCTGCCACAATTTAGGAGACTTCTTCTTCATTCTTCACTCTTCATTCCAATAAGAAGACAAAGAGGCTGAGCCATCTCCTTCCCTCCAACTCCTGCCAGAGACTGTTGAGTCCACCTCACTTCTCAGTTTCAACATACCGCCACCACCACTACAGCTGCAAGAACATGGACCGTGGTAGTGACGTCCTCTACCTCCTGCGGGAAAAGGTAAGAGGTCTAAGCATTGGGTTGGCCAAATTAAGGGTCTGCTACTCCAATTCTGAAACAGAGAAAGCAGTGTGCAGGGAGGTTAATTTTAAGGCGTTAGTGAGTAGGAATGACAGTGCCAGGTTTTGAACTCAGGTTGTTTGGGGCCAGAGCCAACGTTTTCAGTCATGGTTGCTTTATGTGCCCCTTTAGTTAATTTTCCCCCTTTACAGAGGCTTATTGACCAGAAGGAATACTTAAACGTCTCATCCTCATCTAGTTGGAGTCTAAGTCCAGAGGACGGTTCCAACATTAGT
>CABHPP010141298.1:23940-47754 GCA_902168425.1 Peromyscus attwateri | reverse complement strand
AGAAAGAAAGAAAGAAAGAAAGAAAGAAAGAAAGAAAGAAAGAAAGAAAGGAAGGAAGAAAGAGAAAAAGAAAAAAAGAAAACTGCATGGGAGTGTCATAAAACTTCAGAATACACCTACCTATGATCCAGCAACACCTTTCTTAGCTGTGGACTCACAAAAGATGAAAACGTACATCTGCACGAAGATTTATGCAAGAATGTCCCTGGCATCTCCATTCATAATAGCCCAGAGCTAAAAGCAACACAAATGGTTGTCTGCACACAGCTAGATAAGCAGACTGGGATCCATTTATACAATGGATTATCGCTGGCTAAGAAAGACACAACCTGGTGATACAAGCCACCACATGAAATAGTGGTAGAAGCTGGTGAATAGGGAAGTCAGACATAAGAGTATAAACTGTCTGATTCTGTTTATATGAAGTTCAAGAGCAGACAAAATTAATGACAGTAGGCAGAAATCATAACAGGGAACAGGCCAGATTAATCAACGTAGGCAGAAATCAGAACAGAGATGTCACAATCTGTAAAAACACTTGCCACGAAAGCCCGAAGACTTAAGTTTAGATGTCAGCGTTCATGTGTTTAAAAAGGAAGAAGGAAAAGCCAGGCCCAACTGCACACATTTGCAATCCCAGCACTGGGGAGACAGAGACAGGAGGATCCCTGGGACTCAATGAACAACCAGTCTAGTCAAAGTAGTGAGCTCTGGGGGCCGTGAGAGAGAGCCTGTCTAAAAAACTAAGGTCGATGTCGGCAGAGGAAGACACCAACACCAGCATTTGGCCTCTGCACTCACGTGTACATGCATGCACATATTACCTGCCTGCATATGCTTGCACATCCATGAACACATGCACACGGAACAACACACCCATAAAGAAATAATGACAGAGTTCAGTTTGATCAGGAAAAGAGTGACTTAATTGCAAAAGGTCACAATAGATTATCAGGAGAGAGGGAAATGCCCTTTATCTTGATTATGACCTTGTTTGTGTAGTTACCAAAACTCTTTGTAGGATCTATGTGTTTAGAAATAATGTTGTTCACAGTTTCAGTGTGCCACATGGTTATCCCCTTAGAATCGGATCTTTAAAACAGAACTGACTTCCAACCTCAGCTGTCCTGCTGCATCTATGGCCTCTGAGGCTGGGGTTTTCATCAGGCCTACCCTGTCTGCCTGCTTGGCTTAAAGGGCTAGTTCAACCAGAACACCTGTGGAAGTATCATTGGTTGATAGGCAGACCTGTAAGCATTGTATATTTCAAGAGCCATCTCTCCAATATATTTGTACTACTCTCCATGGCGCTGATATCCCAACCACACTGGCCTCCTGGACGTGAGCATGTCCTCTCCAGCCTCAGGTCCCTCCAGCAGGCTTATTCCTGCCCCTGATCTACCGCTGACTCTCTCCCATCTTTGTAGCCTGGCTGGAATACTTCCCCTCCCCCGTTCCTCATGGCCTCCATTCTGCTCACCCCTTTCTGTAAATGTTTGCTTAATCACTTACTGCAGATCTTTCCCATGTAATTATCAACTCCCAATGCCCAGGAAACACAACTGTCTCCCCACCCCCCAGCACATTGAAATTACCTCGTCAATATTGATAAATTTTGCCAATGTGCATGAGCTTTAGCGCATGAACTTTGTGATCTAATTACGCTCAGAACTTCCTGCTTGGGGCCAGGTCCCCACTGGGGTTTGGTGGGTGCCAGAAAAGTGACACCAGAATAAATGTCACTTGAAAAAAGCTTTTTGTGTCTGTCAAGGGACTCTGAGAAAGCTTTAGGACACCTTGACCTTGGGAAGACTGAGACACGTTCCATGTATGTCTGTGCTGCATGGCTCCTCTGTTGGCCTATGGCCTGGGAGTCCTACATGTGCCCACAGGTGAAGAATCTAAAACAGGAAGAGACTGACCGTGTATGACTGGAGAACTGTCCCCATCTCCAGTCCCTCCTCATCCCAAGCCTGGCGATATGCCAGAGGTAAGTGGCAGGAGTCCATGACCATATTCATGTTTTTATCCAGAATCCTTAAGTCCCCTGATCTATTATGGGGCCTCACCACCGTCATCTCTTCACTCCGTATCAGTTCATCGACTACCTTTTTTTGTGTGTTGTCTGGATCTGATGCCACCACCTTCCCTGAGGTCATTTCTCCGCTTGACTAAATCCAGGTCCAGAGATTGCCTTCAACTCCAGAGAAGCCGGGCATCGCCCACAACTAACCTGCCCAGGATGCCCTCAGATGCCTCCAGTCCTGCAGCTAGAATGAGCATGCTGATTTAGATTACCTCAGCATCTGTGACGTCAGCGCTGTGGGGAAAATCCTCCTTAGCGGGTAGCAAAGTCCACAGCTGGGTGTAAACATAAATAATGCTTTGGAGAACCTCTGAGGGCTTTGAACTAGAGGAGAAGCTCACCCTCTTCCCACCCACTTGCCCCTTAAGCACAATTCCACTTGTCTCCGTGGCTGTCCCCCTCGAAATGCATATTCTTTCCAACAACACGTATTGTCAATAAGCCCTTTATGTGAGTGCGATTTGGAGCTTCTCTGTTAGTCCTCTGAGAATCTGTCCTGTGCCAGTGAGTTTGGGCCTCTGGCCTACATGTTAATTATTGTACCAGAATTCCTGGAGTTGACTCTGGGGACAGGATACCTCTTTGGCTAGAAGGGAGGCGTTCTGGTAGGGCTTGTTATGGCTGTTAATCTGGCTTAGAGAGGCTGGGCAAGTGAACGTATTGGTGTGCCTTAATGATGTTTTCCCCTTTCTTGTCTGAATGAGCCACTTCACTGGGGTTTGAGAAGCAAGGAGCAATGAATTTCTTGGGCTTTCTTGACTTTAATATTGCCAATAATCGGCTTTGCTACCAATAGTGCCAGGAAAATTCTCCAACATTTTATAGGGCAGGATGACAGGAAGGAGTGGACCTAAATGTACGTTTTTATGTAAGAAGGTAGCTGGCTAAATGTATGAGGGCTGGGCTGGCATCAGGCACATGGCTTCAGTATCCTACACCTCAGTCCGCTCAGCCACGGAACTGGTGGGGTGACCCTCTCCTTGCCTTGCCTGCTTCTTTGGGCCAGAGCCGATCATATGACACAAAACGTAAAGCCTTGTATTGACCTCTGATACTAAGCAGGTACCTTCTTCCCTCGGCTGCTTAAGAGAAAGAGAAGCTAGCAAAGATCTGAATTGATTTCTTTTTTATTGGTTCTGGTTATTTGTAGTGCTTCTCTTACCCATGAAAATCTAGAACAACTCTGCCCACAAGCCGAGCACAAAGCAAACCCGATTTTATTTGTTACAGGTGAAGGGAGAAAGCGTCAGTTCATGATGATCTAATGTAATTACATACCACCGACCTCATTTCAAGTATTTTATAGTATTTCTGGGCCGTGCCACTGCTCACACATCCCAGTGTCTCATTTGGAAAGCGTAGTGTCTCTAACTAAATGAAAATAAAATGGCCTCAGGATGGTATCCATAGGGTGGAGGCTTAGCAGCTTCCCTTTGTGTCTGGAAGGGCAGCCAGCAAGCCAGACCAAAGAGAAAGAGCCCTTTCATCGTGTCTGTCAGAGCAGGTGACTTGTCTTGGCTGACAGGCTCAGAATGTCACCCTTCAGCTCCTTTTACAGCTCCCAGGTGAATGATGCTGTCACCAGGACTCACCAGCGTTTGCGTTGGGAAGAACACGCTGTAACCCTCTCGGGAGGACTCACATTTTCGTTGTACCTTTCCTCTTGCTTGTGCTCCTGGCTCTTAGCAGCTTCCTGAGGCCGTTGTCTACTGATTGGCTCACCTGTCACAGGCAGCCGAGTGGGTTAGGTATGACCTCTCCCTGCTGAAAGCTGTTAGCCCCTGTGCGTTCTCCTAAATGTGGAGCCAGGTAACCCAGAAGGACCTCCGATGTGCCTCTTTGAGAGGGGGGATCTGCCAGTGTGCAGAGGAAGTCAGAGATGCCATGGAAAGAAAGAAGAAAGTCCAGGGTGGGTGCCAGATGAAAGCAGGTCTGAGATGAAGCTAAGGAGGCCAACAAAAGCCAGGAGCTGGATCGGCATGGCCAAAAGGCTAAGGCAAGGTGTCTAGCTGTGTCTCGGGATAGAGTGAAGCCACTGGGTAGGAGTCAGTGACCCTGGATGGGAGTCAGAGGTGAGTGTCATTGGATTTGGATTTTGAAAGCATCAGTTTGGCTGCTGTGCAGAGAATGAGTTGGAAGAAGCCAGTTAGGACTTGGGATCCCCCAGGCTGGGGTTGGGGCTGAGGGTAGATGGGGTAAATGCCTCCTAACCCAGGGCCATTGAACGGCCTTGATTCCCTGGTAGCTATTTTTTTAAGATTTTACTTATTTTTATCTTATGTGTATGAGTGTTTTGCTAAGTGTGTGTGTGTGTGTGTGTGTGTGTGTGTGTGTGTGTGTGTGCATGCCTGTTGCTCAGAGAAGTCAGAAGAGGACATTGGATTTCCTGAAACTGTAGTTACGGTTGGTTGTGAGCAAGCCTGTGCTGTGGTGCTGGGAACTGAACCTAGGTTCTCTGCAATAACCATCTCTCCAGCCTACCCTAATAGCTTTTGTACCATCCTTGCCACTTAAAGGAATGATTTGGACTCTATTAAATAGTTTATTAGAGCTGCCATATGCACTGCTGTATACTAGGTGGCGCAAATCACCGACAGTTATTTCCTCACAGTTGTGGACATAGAAGTCCCAGGGTGGGTTCAGGCAGGGATGGTTGCTATTGAGGCCCTCTGTGTGACTTGCAGGTAACTACTCCTGCACATGCATTCACGACCATTTGTGAAACCTGTGTCTTTACCTCCTCATATCAGGACACCGGCCATGTTGGATTAGAGCCTACCTCATGACTTCATTTTAACTTAATCTTCTTCTCAAAACTCTGAGATGCTAGTGCTTAGGGATTCCGTCTATGAATGGGGGCGGGAGGCGTCATGATTCAGCCCATGGGCAGTCCCTCCTGATGTAGATAACCTTTAGTATTTCTATTCTCCCTCCCCAACCTTCCCTCCCCGCCTGTAACCACACTGTGCACAGTGAAGGTTGTATAACACTTTGATGGATTTCATTTGGGTTTTGGTCTTCCACCCAAATGGTGGTGGGATTGTTATTATAACCACGGGGATTTCCTGTGCTGGTTACTTCTTGGGAACAAATCTGTTACATTCTACTTTCTCTGTGGCCTCAAGAAACACGTGCTCTAGCAAACAGCTGTCAGGTCCATCCTGAGGGAAAACAATCCTTACCTCCTCATCTAATCTGTGGGTGTTTCCAGATGTTGGTTTTATGTCCACAGGAACACTCCAGGGCTACCCACGGTCCCTCCTCAAATGCCTTACAGTCCGATGGCCAGCTGAGAGAAGCGCACAAATCACTGTACTGCGTGTGAAGTGTGCCGGAGGTCAGAGGTTTTCCAAGCGTAAGCTTCAGGGTCGCAGCATTGGCATCGTGTAGGAATTGGCTAGAGTGAGGCAGGAGGTTCTCGGCCCTCGTCCTAGAGCAGCTGAACCAGAAACCACAGGGTGGGGAGCCTAGCGATCTGAGTTTTGACAAGACATCCAGGAATTTAGATGCCTGCTCAAATTGGACGGCATAGCTTAGCCCTAAGAAACTCGTGCCATGAGATTTCAAAGAAAAATAGCTCATGTGTGGAGTGGGGATGAAAGGAAAACCAGAGACTATTTCTAGAAATGTGGTGCATGTGAGAAAGGCCTCGAAGAGTGGGTAGGATTTTTATATTTATATGGAGAAGATCATATTTACTACAGTTGCCATCTGCATGTTTATGTATTTCTTTTTACAAAAGTAATTAGCAGCCTGGACTCTAACTAGAAAGATCTGCTAGCTGTCCCTTCCTTGCATTTTAACTGGCTCGCTATGCATGGAGGTTTCCGCCAACATACGCTCCGTTCTAGAACTGGCGATTGCAGTCGGGGGCACTTGGCAGGAGGCTTGCCCCCATTCCCAACGCAGCTTGAACTGGAGGTAGGGGTTCTAGCTCTGTATCTGAGACAGTGTCATTCAAAGCGTCTTTGAATCTCACAGTGGGAAGGAACTGCCAAAGTTATTTAGTCATTTAACCCGGCTAAATAACCTCTGAGTTGGCCTTGAAGGATGGGTGACATCAGGACACAGTGTAGACACATACCTATTTTGCCAGACCATTGAATGACTCTGTAGAACAGTGGACACACCATGGCCTGAGGACTGGTTCTGATCTACCTCCTGTCTTCACAGGCACAGTTTGCTTGGAATACAATCATGCCTGCTCACTGATATGTTGGGCCATGGCTGTTATGTCCTATCATAGTACAAGTTCTTAATCCTCTCTAAGTGATCAAAACCCAGTACAGACTACTTCAAGAGTCCCTTGGTTCCTCTATCTTTGAAGTCCAGTATGGAAAGCTGTGGCTTGAGATCCTCTGTGGGACAATGGCTGAGTCATGTCTATACCTCCTGCTGTGGTGGTTCTCCCTGGTCACTCACACAGCTTGACTCTCCAGGCTTCACCACCCATGTCTGTTCTGCTCCACCCAGGCCCCTCTGCAGAGTGCAGGTGTCTCTTCAGCTGTCCCGTGAACCCTAGACTTGGAGTCCAAAGTCCTGAGTTTGCTATTAAATAGCAAAAAATATGAGATGGCGGGATACAGTGGCAATCAAAACAAAATCTGAATGAATATAAGGGGTTGCTTTTATCCTCTTAGAATCAAAGCATATTTAAGCTGGCAAGAAGACTAACGTTTATCCCATCCTCATAATCTGAGTGAAAGAAAAGATCCACAAATATGTTTTAGTTGGCTCATATTATATTCTTTTTATTTTTGTTTGTTTGGTACTTGAGCCAAAAAAAAAAAAAAAAAAAACTGGGAGTTTTACTCTAAAATCCAAGTTTCCGATTTCACTGAACCTGTGTCCCCACAGGGTGGGAATCAGTTGAGAGCAAGTAGAGGCATGCCTCCGGGACAACAACCTGCTACTCCCTTTATCTTGTCCCTGCCCCATCGCTCATCTGTCCCCTTTAGCACTGAGTTCACGCTTCTTGGCTTGATGTAATCATGCATCCGATACCCAGCGATCTGGCCTCTCACCCTGTAAACTTTATATGCTCACAGCCTCAACCACATGTAGGAAGCACACTACCCTGAGAGGCCACCCGCGTCTTCTCAGGGCATCTCTGACTTGGGGACAGTTTTCTTTCCATGACCAACCTACTTAGCATGCCAAAATGACTGTGACTTACCACAAGTCTTTCAAATATTGAAGGGTTGGGAACAAAGAATTCAAGATGGTGGTCTGTTTACCCCACCTGATGGGAGTATGCTTGTCCCCACCTTCCGTCTTTATGAATGAACCCCCAACATGATTTAAGATGGAGTATACTTTTTGACATCAAGTTTAGTGTTGGCTGAAATCTCAACTTTCACATTCGATTTTATTTTTCTTTCATTTTATTTTTGGGGTTGGTTTTGGTTTGGGGGGAAGTTTGTTGGGTTTTTTTTTTTTGGTTTGCTTTGATTTGTTTTTGTTTGTTTGTTTGTTTTGAGACAGGGTCTCACTATATAACTGTCTATTCTGGAATTCACTATGAAGACCAGGCTGGCCTCAAACTCACAGAGATCCACCTGCCTCTGCCTCCCAAGTGCTGGGGCTAAAGGTGTGCACCACTATACCCAGATAACTTTCACATTCTGAAAAACAAGAATTAGCACACTTTTTCTATAATGAACTGTATGATAAATACCTTGGGCTTTGCAGGTCATGTGGTCTCTGCTACTATTATAATATGAAAGCCGCCATAAACGATGCATCAGTGAATAGGCATGGTTATTGTGATACTTAATCTTGAGGTCAACTTTATTGGACTTGGAGAAGCCTAGATTAATAAAAACACACCATTGGGTGTGTCTGTGAGAGAATTTCCAGAGAGGGTTAAATAAGAGTGAAAGACCCGCCCTGAATGTGAGCCACACCATCCAATAGATGGGATGAGAAAGTCAGACACATGTTGCTTCCTGGCTACCATGAGGCACTCAGCCTCCTCCACCACAGGCTTCTACCGCCATAATGCTAGGCCTCACTACAAGCACATGTGGCAATGGACTGAGTGAACCATGGACCCAAACCTCTGAAATCAGAAGCCAAAAACAAGCCCTTCCTTCCTTAAGGTGTTTTAGATAGTGGTTTGTCATAAGCAATGAATGGTCTGATTTATGCAACTATGTCCCGTGGAATTATTCACAAAGACAGACAGGTGTTGGTTTCATGCTATGGAATCATTCAGTAGACCCACAAAATCCAGGTTTGGGGCAGTGTCCCAATGCAATCCAGCTTTTATGGATTAGCTTAAATGTAACATTTCCAAATAGTTTGCCATGGTTCCTTTGAGGGATTTTATCCCTCTAGCATCAAGACTCACATAGTACAACTCTTTCAAAGATGTTGCAGGATCCCCAAGAGCCCCTGAGACCAGCTGAGAAGTCCAGAAAATCAGCGCAATTTGTAAACTGACCTCAGGTTACTTTCCCTCCCCATCCCCTCATGAGTATACAGTAGAGACTTCCAGAGGTGGTATGTGGTTCGATCACCATTCTGACAGCTAATGGATGCACTTTTGTTTTTGTTTTTAATTCCTCAAGTATGGTTGCTTATATGATAAGTATTTATATATACAACTGATATAGACAAAAGCTCTTTGGCATTCATGAGAAAATTTAATTGTACAGAGGAGTCCAGGAACCTAAACTTTCCAGAAAAGCTGGCATGGTAGGATCCTGACTACACTTTCCCTAGGCTGCAAAGCTCTGGTCAGTGACCTTCCAGGTGCCCTCAACAAGAATATCACTCTCTCCTAGGCGGGAGCTAGGCTGATCATTGTGTTTCCTGTTTGCACATGGTTGTGCACTAAGCAGGCTTGTTTCATTTTTTAAAATCTTTATTGTATGTGTGCCGGGTGTTATGCTTGGCATTGAGACTAGAGAGCTGAGCTCAAAAGTACCCTCTGCCTTTGGTATTGGAGAAGAGTCTTTGAGAGACATAGAGAGCAAACAAATAATTATCTGAGTCCCTGCTGAGAATACCATCGAGAGAGAGTTCCTAGGACTACAATGAACCAATGAATGACACAGAGTTGACATTGCTGAGGGGAGTTGGTAGACAGCATTTGCCCTGAGAATTGTGGGACGGGGCAGTTCTATCTAAAACAGGATTTCTTTTTTTTAATTTTTTTTTATAATTTAATTTAATTTTACATATCAGCCACGGATTCCCTTGTTCTCCCCCCTCCCGCCCCCCCCCCCGCCTCCCCCCCAGCCTACCCCCCATTCCCATCTCCTCCAGGGCAAAGACTCCCCTGAGGATTGAGTTCAACTTGGTAGATTCAGTCCAGGCAGGTCCAGTCCCCTCCTCCCAGGCTGAGCCAAGTGTCCCTGTATAAGCCTCAGGTTCCAAACAGCCAGCTCATGCACTGAGGACAGGTCCCGGTCCCACTGCCTGGATGCCTCCCAAACAGATCAAGCTAATCAACTGTCTCACTTATCCAGAGGGCCTGATCCAGTTGGGGGCTCCTCAGCTATTGGTTCATAGTTCATGTGTTTCCATTCGTAAAATAGGATTTCTTAACTTTGACCCTTACAAACATCTTAGACCAGACAGTTCCATGTTGAGAGGAGAAGGAGGAATTGCCCTGTGCGTTATAGAAAAGTTACTAGTGTGAGGTCTCAATAACATGTCTGCACACACTACAGTTTTGACAACCAAACATGTCTCCGGGTGTTGCCAAATAACCCTGGCTGGGAGTTGTCCCTGGCTGAGAGCTGGTGATCTAGAAGAGGGTTATGGTTAGAAGGCCACTATGGTGAGTGATGCTCATGTTTGAAACGGAGCTGGCCGCAGTGCAGAGGAAGCTGACCTGGAGAGATACGGAGGTCATCTATCTGTATGCAGCTTGATAACGGGTAGACGATGGAGGAGACAAGGAGGTGGCAAGGGATGACTTTCGTTTGCATAAATGGCACTAACATAAGCTGACTATGAGGCCTCGAGGTCCAGGGCTTATAATACATGACAGTGAGGGGAGATGCCTTTGCCCTTCTCTCTACCAGCATAACTACCCCGAGTTATTCATCTTTGCCTGGTAAGCGATGGCTACAATAACACACCCAAAATATGCTTTCTAAAAGATAAAAGAAATGACAAGTTTATGGGTATAAGGATAAGCCATTGGGAGTCAGCTTAATACTATGCTGGTTTAGCAAAGTAATAATAGTAGGTTCTCCCTTTGGACCTATGACCTGTCAAGACCCAGGTTCTCAGTGCATCTCTCAAACCTCATCAGAGAAGCTTCCTTTAGCAGATGGAGAGTAACACAGAGATCTGCAGCTGGTCAAGAATAAGACAAAGAAGAAGAGACTGTGAAGTTCTCAGCCCAAAATAGGACATCTGTATCATATCTCCCTCCTTCCAGGGCTTAGGGATTATTGCAGAAGAGGGGCAGGAAGGGGCTCAGAGCCAGAGACGGTGGATGGATGTCAGGAAACACTGTTCTTCCCAGACATGACAGGACGTCGCACGTATGAACTCACAGCAGTTGTGACAGCAGGGGACAAGACATGCAAAAGCTCAAACGAGACGGGAGACAGGAGGCAGCCATGGAGTGTCACCTCTGGCTGAGGAGCCGTGGGTAATTGATAGCTAACGGGAAAGGTAGAGTTAGTTTTCTTTAAGGACGTAGGTCAGCCACACTCCAGAGGAAGGCCACGGAGCCCAGAGTGTACGTGTAGCACAAACTGAACCCAATGGTTATGTTCTTTTAAGGAGCATATCAAGTTGGGTAGGTATGGAATGAAGAGCCAGCTCTTGGAGGAGTTGGAGAAGGACGTAAATATGCTCAAAATACAATATATGAACTTCTCAATGCATTAATAAAAATAACTTAAAATAGGAAAAGAAATGATAACTTTGGAGAAGAACCATCTGCTGTGGCTGAGAGAATGAAGTGTGTGTTTAATCTAGCAGTAGTGGGACAGTATTGCAATGCCAGTTGATTTTTTTTTCAAACATTCATGAAAGTTGGCAAACATACTGCAGAAATATACTTTGTAATACCCAGGAGGAGGCTGGCACATTATCTGATAACACTATTTGTGTTCTCGCCTTAGCGCTGCGGAATGCTTAGCTTTCCTTTCCAGTTATGAACTCAAGGGTTCTCATCTTTGGGTGAGCAAAGGGATGTCCAGAGGAGTTTGTTTAGAGTGTGACATCTGGGGTGGAGCCCCACCATTGTAGTTTAACAATCCCCAGCCCACCTTAGGGAGGTCTACAGCAGATGGTCAGCTGACCACTTTGAGAAATGTCTTGCAGTGAAAAGTGCCTTGGAGGAAACTGTTGTGATTCCTATCCATCATTATCCTCTGCTCTGGGACAAGTTTATCTCTCCCAGCACTCCTGTTTCTATCCAGAGCTTTTCTGGCAAGTTTTCTCTACTGTCTAGATGTACCCAGACCATAGACCCCCGGGTTCTGTACAGTGCTTGTGGCAACAGATGCTGGGTCCTAGCTAGACTGGCCTTAACAATCTAGACATATTTATTTTATATCACAGAAAGCAAAAAGAGGTCCACAGTGAGCTCATTGAAGGTTCCATCAATACCATCAAGCCCCCAGATGGTTTCTAAAGTGGCTTAAAATTCAACATGAACGCACAGCTCCACCATTGCCTATGGATAACAATACGCACGGAGAAAACCTTCCCAGGACCCTGTTCTAGCCACTCAACCTCCAAAAGATTTCTCTGGTGTCTCATTGGCCAGTAGCACATCACATGTCTTTTGCCTAAATCAACCCATTGGCAAAGGAAAGAAGTTACTAGGGTTCATTTTCACCAGTCAGGATTCCGTCCCCAAGATGGAAAGGGGTTACCACCTTCTCTGAAAGCCATGTCTACTCTGAAGAGAGTCTATTAAGAAAGAAGCTCAAGAAGCAAAAGGGAGAAACGGCTGCGGAGAAGGCAGGCGCTGGGTCTCCTTCCTCTCTTAGGAGACCTTCTCCATCCTTTCCCCAGACTAGAGCCAGAGTCAAAGGCAAGCAGGAGTCGGGTCTACTTGGACCATCCCATGTCTTCAGTTAAGCTATGGGTCATGTTATATCATGATATATATATATATATATATATATATATATATATATATATATATATGAAGTGACCCTAAAGTACCTACTCAATTTAAATTGATGGCAAGTTACAGTTTGGATGGAAGACTAAGTATGAGGACATAGCTTAGCTATCTCCAAAGGACAAACCCCAACTCAAAGCAGCAGGGGAAGAGGGTAGACTATACCATATTGGTTTGTATAATCAGAAAGTTCAGACACACAATAGCTCTAGGCCCGTAAAGATCCACAGACTCCAATAAGGCATTCAGACACCTGTTCACACTCAGCTCTGAGGCCGTCTCCAAGAAGAGACAAAACTCAGATGGCATCAAAACCCTCGCGACTGTCTCCTACCGGCTCAGTAAGGCAGGCGCCTTCCCCAAGAGCTCCTCCAGGAAAAAAAAAGAAAAAAGTCAGGAGGGTTAGGTCATGTGCCTGCCATTAGCCTAGCAAGGGGCTAGCACCTTCTGGATGGGCCAGGTCCTGACAGCTTGGCCGTTGTGTCCTGGGACAGTGTCGATCCTACCCATATTCCATGGAATGGCTTCTCACAGCAAAGAGATTCCTTTGCCAGAAGAAGCTGAGAACAGATGCTGAGCATGCAAAACAACAGATGTCCACTATAGTTACGGGTGAAGAAAGCTGTTTCCAGGGTATTTTACCCAGACTAAGCCACCATCGAGAGCCTCTTGTTCACACACACAGAGATCAAACATTTCCTCCATATTGTAAAAATTACATTTGAAAGTTGAAATGATCATTTGTTGCCCAGATTAAAATGGGAGCTTTTGTCCATTGGTGTAGTAAAATCTTTCTATTGTTTTCCTCATAAATGATACCTAAAAGTTTTCTCTCTCTCTTTCCTCTCTTGCCTTTTGATCTTTTTCTTCTTTTTCTTGGCTGCTTATCACGTCTTGACTTCTTGGTCCCACAAATCAAGGACCAGCAACCTATTAATAACTATAAAAATGGCCTTTTCTTTCCAAGGGCCAGCAAGATGGCTCAGCAGGGAAAGGAACTTGCCCTGCAAGCCCGGTGATCTGAGTTCGATCCTCAGTACCCACGTAAAGACAGAAGGAGAGAAACAACTCCACAAGGTTGTCCTCTGACCTTCACATGCTCTCTGTGACACCTGAGCCTTGGGACGTGTGTGTGTGTGTGCGCACACACATACACACATGCACACGCGCACACACACACACATACACACATGCACATGCACACACACACTAATTAGTTAAATATTTTAATGCCACTTCTCCATGACACTCTTCTAAGTTTTTCTCTTTCTCTTTCTTTCCCTTCCAAGTTAGAAATAATTCATGATCCTATCATGCCACATAAGTACAAAGTTCTACCGTAGAGGGTAGCTACTTAGTGATGTGTTTCAATCAATCATTCTCGTGACAGATATGAAGTGAGTGCCTGCTATACCTGGTACTAGATCAGTGGTTCTCAACCTTCCTAATGCTGTGGCCCTTTAATACAGTTCTTCCTGTTGTGGTGACCCCAACCATAAAATTATTTCATTGCTACTTCACAACTATAATTTTGCTACTGTTATGAATCATAATGTAAATATCTGGTATACAGGATATCTGATATGCAACCCCTGTGAAGAGGTCATTCGACACTCAAAGAGATTGAGAACTGATGTACTAGATGACCCATTAGAGACAAAATCATCATCATCATCACCACCATCATCATCACCACCATCACATCACTATCACCATCACCATCACCACCATCATTATCATATATACCTTACTGTAGCCTCGAACTTCCTGTGGGGTAAAAAGTGTGTTCATCTTTATAGTTCCTCAGTGTTTAACTTTCAGTAGTAGTGTCATAGTTATGATTATTGTGGCAAGCTTTTTGTTGCGTGGACATACTGCTTTCTGATTCTTTCAAAAATCCTGGAGTAAATACTATTATTCCATCTTACCGAAATACAAACCAAGACTCATGACATATCACTCACAGCCTATGAGAGACAAAGCCTAGATATGAGCCCTGATCTGATAAGTTCTGTAGCCTAGTCTCTCTCCACACTTGCCCAGTAGGAAATGGAAACTGGCTTCTGTTTTCCTGTACAGGTTAAGGTTTGGATGCACTACCTCGCATGCAAAACCTAGGCTTCAGACTTGGAGCTATGACTGTTTGAGTGAGGGTAAGCCTTTAAGGCCTGCTCCTGGTGGCCACTGCTCCTAACCACAGGCAGATAACCTGTGAGGCTTCAATTAGCTCCAATTCCATGTGTCTCCAATCTCATAACCCTCTCTGAAGGACCTTGGATTTCAGGCTCTTTATTGGAAAAATTATGAAGCTAGATCTAAGCCAGATGTCAAATCAAACAATCTAGAATGAGGGAAACACTCTACTTCTTTATTGTCCAGGATGGCAGCTTAGTAGTCTATGTAGTTACTGAGCACTTGAACTGTCTAATATAACTCAGAACTGAAGGTTAAACCCTTTTTGTTTTGTTTTATTTGTTTGTTTGTTTGTCTGTTGTTTTTTGAGACAGGGTTGTTCTGTATAGCTCTGTCTGTCCTGGAACTCACTCTGTAGACCAGGCTGGCCTCAAACTCAGTGATCTATCTGCTGTGCCTCCCAAGTGCTGGAATTAAAGATGTGTGCCACCACCGCCTGGCTTGAATGACAAATCTTAATGAATTTTCATTTGAATGACCACATGACCAATGCTTCCTACCACATTAGACAGCCTGTAGCTAGAATCATCTCTGTCTCTCTTCCTGCCTCTGACAGCCCATTAGCAGATCTTGAAATCAATTTATTTGGCAGCAGACAGCATTTTTTTTAAAAAATGGAATAAAATAACGGGATTGAATAGAATAGAAAAGAAAAAGAAAATGTGAGTATTATGAAGCTAATTATAATTATGTGTGCTAGGCTTTGATAGTGATACCTTGCTTCACAGATTTATAACCTGAGTCTTTGTGCAAAAGAAAATTTTTCCAGTGGGTCACGGCTCAAAAGAAGTTAGAAAATCACTTCCTGGCCCTGAGTTATGTCTTTGAAACCTTGAGAGTAACAAGCTTATATGGTGCATCCTTCTCCAGCCTGGAGCTCTGCAAGACCTCATTGCAGGAATAGTTTGTCCCTCTAGGTCCTACAGGCATGTGAACAGCATGTGGCTTGTCTCAGATAGTAATTGAAAGTGACTTGGTGGTCATCTGCCTATATGGATGCTGAGACCCAAAATGATGACCTACAGGCAGACTGGTTTTCACAGACAGGTCCTCTTTAGGACTGGCAGATTTTTTTTCATGACCAAGTCCCTGGGACCCAGTAGTTCCCCGCCCCCCTTTGGGTAGCTAGTCTCTTCAGTTTGGGTACCTTGGTTTGGCTTTGCCATCCACATCATCTGCCCCTGAGGGTACTGTGTGTTACAACCCGTACTAACTATACATTCAGTTATCTAGAATCTGAAAGAAAGCTGGGAGATCCCAGAATGCAGCTATTAACTTTATGGGTAGGAAAACAAGCACCCAGAAAAAAGGGAAGGGAAGTCCTAAGACTTCCCAAAGAGTGAAGTGTGGAGGAACAGGTACTCTCCCAAGGAAGACAGAGGAACGATGGAGGGAGGGGGAATGGAAGGAGATAGGAGGGGATAAGAAAGCAGAGGCTGGAAGGGGAGTTGGAGATGGTTAACACCCTCATAGCCTGGGCGAGGGGAGGCCTGCAGCTAGGTCAGGCTTCTGTGGACTAATATGGAGATGAGAGTCTAGTGAATATCATGGAGGTCACGAGGGGAGCATTGCAGGACTCTGAGCATTTGGGCCAGGACTTTCCACACCAAAGAGAACCTCAAGAAACCCCGAACGTCTGAGAGCTGAGCGAGCTTCAAGTAACTTCCGTAATTCCATAACTTGTGCCCTGCCCTCAGAGGAAATGTCCCTGGTCTGAAACCCAGTGTTTACCCCATGTTTCCCTCGGGTCTGACATAGCCAGCATGATGAGGACCGCAGGTGACTTCTTCCCTCCTCAAGGGTGCGTCTGTAAAGGGAGAGGTGTGGCTCGGGTGAGGCAGGAGCAGATTGGGGTGAACATGATCTGTTTTGACTGCTATGGCTCTGGGTCCACCTACCTGGCTTCTCAGCTAGGATCTGAACCCAGAGCCTTCGAGTGCCTACCGTTCCAGAGAGAGGCTGATCATGGCTAAGGAAAAGGGAAGAGCGGGGAGCCATGGTGATCTGTAGGACCTTAAACTCAAACACCAGGCCACCAAATAAGGCATGTCTGGGAGGTGCATCCAACCAAGCAACAACTGGCCCAGGGAAATTCCCTGAATAACTACCAGGATAGAATATATTTGCAATCTATGTCGGGGCAGAAGGGAGGAGCTTAGAAACCTCTAGGTATTTCTAGAAAATTAAATGTGTCTCTGTCCCTCCACTCTAATGAGAAAACCTTTGGATCCAGGGGAAGCAGTTTGCTGGCTGATATTCCCGGGATTTCTCTACAGTGCATGGGAGCTTGATGGCCTGCCGGGGTCTCAGGAAGCAAACATTGTCTAAATATCGAAGCCTCTGGCTCAAGGGCCAGGGCACTGAGTCCTTCAGCACAAAGACAACTGCTAACTTCCTGAGTGCCTCCATTTTCCAGCATGGTTCCCAGGACCCCAGACAAAACCCGAACGGTATTTTTCAGATAAGCAATGAAGTGATCCTGGAAAAAGGGGGCTGCCAGGCTGGAGTGAGACAGCCACATTCTCCTTGTTGAGGATGCCCAGGCAGGCCCGAAGTCCTGATGATTCAGCAGGGAAAAGAACACTTCCCTTTCTTTCGGGATGCTCTGGACAGGAGATACTGCTGAGAACACCCCACCAAAGAGGGAGGACAAAAAGAGAAGGGTGGACCTCTTCTGGGCCTACTGATGCCTAGCACACTCAGCGCCAGCCTTTCTCTGGGTGGTGACTTCAGTCACATTAATTATCCCCTGTGGGCCTTGGAATTCCCTGCGGTGTCTGTCTCGGGGGTGGTTGTGAGAATTAAACGATATGATGACTGATATGATGACTGGGTTTGGCACGTGATGATTGCACAATTAATGTTAGCCACTTTATATACTTTCCGGGCTTCTCCATGTTACTAACGGGGTGCTTGTGAAGGAGATGAGGGATAAGAGAGCTGGGGTTGATTGATGGGAGCCCTCTCCAAAATAGAAAGAAAAAAAAAGCCTGGCAGAGACCTAGTACAGTCTCCCTTTCTCCACCCATCTCCCTTGCCTGTTCCCAGCCATGCTTACACAGCTTTGGATAGCGGGTTGGTAAAACCCCATAGCCAAGATGGCCAAGCAATATCTTTGAAGCACTGAAGGCTGGCGCCTTCCCTCCATTCAGTGAACAAGGCCTCAGGGTCAGGAAGGGCCGCAGAAAGCAGGGCCAACCGACCGAGAAGTTTCCTGGCTTTAGAATTTCCAAAGCCTGTGCCTTCAGAAGAACAGAAGGGCTTTGCCACAACTTCTGATGGTGAACACAAAGCGTAAATTAGGGAGGACAGAGAGAACACTCCTATCTCGGAGCTAGGAGGATTATTCCTCTGCCTGGGGGCAGGGAGGGGGCTCACTGGACAAGAAAGGAAAAGGCACATCTAAAATTGAGTCCTTAGACGGGAACCCCGTGCCAGCCCTCTGGATAGAGCCCATGGACACAGGCACAGTCAAGAGCAGACAGGGTGGGAGGGGAGGCAGGAAGGGGCAGTGACTCAAACAGGGTTTCCACTTATAGCAAAAGAGAAACAGATGTATATATATAGAGAGAGAGACCTAATTCAAGTAGAGCCAGGGGGAACTGTGAGAAATCAGTGTGTCCCTGAGTGTGTGGCAGCCACTTGTGCCTCCTCGCTCACGATGCTCACTGCCATGAAGCCCATTTCGTGTCGAACCCATGTCCCTCTGCTGTGGCTGTCTGTGGCGGCAGCTGTCAGACGCGGGCAACATGTCTGGCCAAGAGCTTGCTGCTCTGACATATGTACCAACAACGCTCTCTGGAAGAAGGCGGCCATGATCGGGAAGCACGCTGGTGAGCCTGGCAGCAGGGCCGCAGAGGGCGTTCTGTTACCTTTCAAGAGGCCTCGTGTGCATCAGACTGTGCTCTCAACCTGCTGACGTGGGAAACGACAGCCAGGCCAGCACCATCTGTAGGGAGACCTGGGGAACGGAGAGACTCATGCCTCCACCCGGCTAGAGATGCCAGCCCCCACAGAGTTTGTCTCTCCTGAGGACCAGCATGCACACATGCCAAGCTCTCTCGGCCTGTGCCAGGGAAACTGCTCAGGGCTGAAGTACTCTGGCCTGAGAACAGTCATCACGGCTTCTTCGTCCTCTGTTAAGGGTCCTGAATGGCATGAGTCCTACTCTGTTCTCTTGGATCCTCCAGTCGTCGTTTCTGGATCTTTTCTAAGTGGCTCTTAGGTAAATAAATGGCCATGGTCCGAGGAAGCTAGATGCCTTTTCAGCTGTCCATCCCCAGTGCTCCTCCAGAAAAGCCTCTGCCCGCAGACCACCGCTGTGGTCAGAGCATGGGTCTCAGAGTCAGACTGGCTGGCCTTTTATTAACGGTGTGACCTTGAGTACGTAGCCTCATCCTCTGTGCCTCAGTTTCCTCATTCATAAAATAAGGGGAGTGGTGTTCCTCCGTGAGTGATGAAAACTCCTTGGGAGGACACGTGCCCCTTGTTGAGCTCACTTCCTCTGAATTATGTCTATTTCCCTGGCAAACTTTACTTCTGTTTACCCTCCTGCTTCACCCTAGGCTTCTCAATCTTAGAAACTGACCCTGGCCACCCATGCAGCACTAGACCTCAGTGTGGCCATTGGCTTAGGATAAGCTCACCCTTTGTAAACTCTGACTATCTTCCCATGACCTGGCTCTGGGCCAGCCCAGATGACCTCTGGGTTTGCCTACTCTGGTCCGGTTGCTCTAAAACAGACATCCTTGCACTCTGAGGCAAGCCGCCATGATTTGTGCAAGTTTGACAAACCAGGTCTCAGCTTATTCACTTGTTCAGTGGTTCCATGAATCAGTTCGGTCCTTCTTTTATTCATTCATCAAATGAGAAGAAAATGGCAGCATGGTGAGATGAGCATGTACTACATGCTTGGTGCTGAGGGTAAACAGGTAGACAAAAGTGTGGTCCTCACCCTCATGGGGGCTCCCAAGCAGCTCCCAAGCCAGTGCATATGTATGACCTCTCAGCCCCTTTCTGCTCCAAAGGTCTGAGCATTGTTGTTATGACACAGACATGGCCTTCTGAGGTCACCAAAACCCAAAAATCACTCACTTATTCTAAATAAGCACACGCTACCAAAACCCAAACTCTCTCTTTGGAAACAACAGGTGTGCTCAAAATACATAGCCCAGACAGCTCTTCTCTCATTCCCACAGCAGGAAGTACCCAATTCATACATTCTTCTGCAGCCCACAGAGAAGGAAGAGGTTGCTCAAGATGGCTAGTGGTCAGCAACCAATAGCTTTATTTTGACAGCCACCAGGAAGGGACAGAAAGGAACCCTTGCTGGATTTGCCCAGCCATAGATTAGAGAACTGTCAGAGGTTCAGTGGCTAGCTGATATGGGTAATTTCAGAAGAATTTCTACAATGGATTCAAGATAAGGTCTTTGAAATTAGTTACTGCTTTTTGAGCCTAAATAATTTGTCAAAGAGTACCCTGAGCACAATTTAAGTTACTAAATACAAATGCTGAGTTATTCCCATTCTAAAGATAGGGAAATTGAGGGCTCAGTTTTACAACTTGCTCAGTCACACAGCCATCAAGTTAGAAGGCTAATCCAAAGCCCACCCCAGCATCCAAATGTGCCCTGTGCTTTTCCTCTTCTAGTGCAGAGATTAGTGTCTCTCTGGGCTCGGCTTAGGAAGCTAGACCATGCCAACAGGACTGTTTCAACTCTGAAATCAAACCCAACATCCCACGGTGCGTTACCAGATCCATCCCTGTGCAAACCTCCTTAACCTCTCCCACCGCCACTTTGTGCCGACAAAGTGCCGGAATCCACACTTGGGTCTCCTTGGTATTTAGCTAGTACTTGAGAACACACTCGGGGTACTTTGGGTTCTAATGAAGTCAGCACGCTGCATGTGGCAGCTGCCGTGCCCTGCACCCTGCCTAGGTGTGCATTTCTCTGGGCCCCGGGCCATCGCCAGCTCATTGCTGAAGCAGTGGCTTCCCTGCTGGATGTTTCACCTTGCAACCAGAAACTCCGCTGTTTTTATTACACGTCTAGCCAATTATTCAAGCTGTTAGGCTGTCTCCCAGGCAGTTTTGTTGCTCTTTTAATTATACTCCAGCACAGCATAGGTGCCTCTACTTTTTAAAGAGTATTCTAAAGACACTCTATTAAAATATGAGAACATTTTTATCTCCAAGGTCAAGGGACCCTTGGGGAGAAGGAAGGGGAGATTGTACAGGTGGCCCATGGGTAGAAAGAACGTACCTTCAGTTGTAATGCTTATGAGGGAAACTGTGCCATTATCTGCTTTTAAAGAGACTAATAAATCTGATAACATAAAACAGAGTCTAGTTTAGATGTAAGACCATTTAGTAGAGGAGATCGAGGGTGGAAGGAGAGAAACCCAGGGGCAGACCACAAAGGCAAAACCATTTGTTAATTAGAGCGATCCTTATAAATCATGTTGTCTTAAGATGCATGGTGGCCAAGAACAGAGCTGAAGCTGGAGAAGTCATACGATTTATCCAAAATTAGAAAACGAGGTACCAGTAGAGAGGGAAACAAAACCCAGGTCACTCCCAGCCCTCTTAGAGAAAGGCTCAGGAAGGGGTAAAAAGATAGCTCGGGAGGAGACCCAGGTGCAGAATCAGATGCTCAATCAGACTCATTGGAAACAAGCAAATGCTGGCGAGGATGGAGTGGGGGACCCTCATACACAGTTGGTGGGGATGTACTTTAGTGCAGCCACTATACAAATCAGCACGGAGGTTCCTCAAGAGCTAAAGTTAGAACTGTCACAATCCAGCCACACTTCTCATGGGTATGAACTTGAAGGGATCTAAGTAGACATACCACAGACATGTCTGCACACCACTCTTCATCAAATAACTGTTCTCGAGAGCCAAGTTAAAGAAGCAACCTAAGTGCCTATCAACAGATGAATGGGTAAAGAAAATGTGAGATATATACACAATAAAGGTTTTTTTTTCAGCCATAAAATAGAAGTTATGTCATTTGCATATATACATATATATGATTTTTTTTTAATGTGTATGTCCCTTCGTACATATCTGTGTGCCACATGCATGGAGTGCCCCTGGACACCAGAAGAGGGCATCAGATTCTGTGGAACTGGAGTTACAGATGGTTGCAGGCTACCTATAGGTGCTGGAAATGGAAGCCTGGTCCTCTGGAAGAGCAGCCAGTGCTCCTAACCCCTGAGCTATCTCTCCAGCCCAAGAAAATCAGTGCTTTTTACACAGCTCATAATCTTTTGTTTCGAGATCAAATTCAGGATGTGTGAGGGTGTGTATAATTGGTCCCAATTACAAATTGTTTAATACAACTTTAAAACTTTGGGGGATTAAAAAATAAATAATTTGGGCCAGGTGTGGTGATGCACACCTTTAACCCCAGCACTCAGGAGATAGAAGCGAGAGGATCTCTGTGAGTTCTAAGGTAACCTCTGGAGTTCAGAGAGAGAGAGAGAGAGAGAGAGAGAGAGAGAGAGAGAGAGAGAGAAGTTTATGTCAAAGGTGATATCTGTGAGATAATTATACGTGCTGTTTTTGTATTACTAGAACTCAACCAGGCTTAATTTCTTTTCTTCTGCCTCATGTCATATTTTTGAAACTGTTACTTCCACTGTCCAATATGGTAGCCACTGGCCACATATGGCTACTTATATGTAAGCTTATGTTAATTAAAATTAAGTTTAACTCAAAATTCAGTTTCTCGGTCTTGCTAGTCACATTTCAAATGTCCAGCAGCTACCTATGGCTGGTGACTAGTATACCGAACAATGCAGATATGAACAATGCAGATATAGGCTGTTTCTGCCAGCCCACCTGGCATGCACCACTAGACAGCACTTTCTAAGGGCTGGCAACAGCGATGACTCTCACCTAAATAATGCTAGAAGACGCCAGAGGTTCTCTGGAAGCATGTCGAGAACATGTCACATAAACTATATTGCCTAAACTTGACAATGCCATGCATGTGTTATATCACAAGTAAACAGAACTGCTGTCCCCTACGGCTTGCCACCACCCTTAAATAGTGCTCTCAAGGACAGGTTCCTCACACCTCAGGTAGTTTGGAAATCTCTATGTGAATCAACTTGAAATCTAAAAGGCCTTTACCTGTAAGATAAATGTGATAAATCATGTGAGTGCACCTCACTACTTTATAGGTTTAAAAAGGTGGTCGGGGGTGGGGATAACCAGGAGAAAATCAACAAGTCAGATCTCAGCATTTGGAGTATGGGAGAGTTCAGTGACGGCGCTTGTTGGGCACATATGTGCGAAGCCCCAGGTTCTGTCTGCTGGCATCACAACTAAAATTAAAACCCAAATAAGTAAGCATTTCACAGGAGCTACACATCGTGGAGAGACAGGGGACATGTTTCCCACACATCCCCATACCCATCTACACAAAGAATAAGGTTAGGTTAATTTCCTAATCTAATTAGTCGAAAATACAAAATCTCACTGCTAACAAGATCGCTGTCAAGGCAGGTGCATATGTGGCCTATCTCAGCCCAGCATCCCTGACCCCCCAGAGGTCTTGTTGACACTCTCTAGTATTAAAAAAAAAAAAAAAAAAAAGATCTTAGCATACCTGTAAGGTCAAGTCACACCACCCTTTTATAATCAGCCTCTATCAGCAACCTGGAAAAACTCTCACAGGGGTGCATGAATGTCTGCTAATGATCTACTTAGAAGCATCACACACTCCTGGGGCTTTGGCCACACACAGCATCCTCACAGCAGCATCCTCATCCTGGAGGTGGGATGGAGGGGCAGAGTTAAGTTTCAGCCCATGGTGGCCTGTTCTCCTCATCTACCCCCTTCTAATTTTATCTCTTTTGATCAGGCTCAAGACTGAATTCTGATGGGGGATCATGCCTACAAATCTACTTCCCTAAGTTAGAAAAAAAAATTAATTGACCTTGCATGATGGCTCTTGAACTATAAGACAGATTGAATAAAAGTCATAGATGAGCCCGTGTGCGGCGGGTCTGGTGGGAATTTGTGAGTCTTCCAAGCTTTTCTCACTGATGGGGATGGCTGTACTGTTTGTTCTTATTTCATTTTCAGGCTCGCAGCTTTGCTTGCCTTGGCAGTGGTATACCACCATGCTGCTCATATGAGCATGATTTATATTTTCTCACGAGGCAGAGAGGAGGAGGGAGTGTAATATGTTCTAGGGGACTCTGAGCAGAAATTAGAAAAGAAAGAAAATGTATTGGACTAAAGGGAATGCTTCATGAAATATTCTAGGTGAGGAGAATTGTTTTGAGCTGTGGAGACATGATTGATGGTCATGATTCCAGTCAACATTTCCAGGACAGACATAGACACACACACAGAGATATATGCATACACACACACACACACACACACACACACACACACACACACACACACA
>CABHPP010141298.1:0-23930 GCA_902168425.1 Peromyscus attwateri | reverse complement strand
ACACACACACACACACACACACACACACACACACACACACACACACACGTGGGCATATGCATGGTTGCACACAGAGGCCAGAAGAGGATGTCAGATTCAGAGATGTCAGCTGAAGCTACAGGAAGTTGTGAGCTGCCTGATGTGGGTGAAGCAAGTACTCCTAACCACTGACTTATTTCTCAGCCTTTGGCAGGGCAGTTAATGCATTTTTTCCGTGTTAACTCATTTAAATGAGTTAATGATTTCTTTACCTGGCTAATGAAGGCATTTCTTTGATTTATCTTTTCTGTCTTCAATTCAAGACAGAAAAGAAAAAAAAATGAGTAATGGAGAGAAAGATTATGAAATTGAGCCAGGCGTCTTGGTGATACCTATAATCTTAACACTTGAGAGGCAGAGTCAGGAAAATTATGAGTTCAAGGCCAGTGAAACTGACTCTTTTTTAATGATATTTTTCTTCCACCTTAGCTACCAAAATTCTCAGAATCCAGTTTCAGGCATAAGCAACCAGGCCATTGCTCTGCAGCACAGTTGTAATTCGGGACACCTGCAAGTAGGAAAGAATTAGAAACCCTGTTCTCTTGTCTTGAAGAAGAGAAGAGTGGATGAGATGAGTTGAACAGATCATAGACCTCCTGACCATGAAGCTAGTTTGAGGATGATGTGGGTAACACCAGATTTAGTCAGGGAAAAAAATCAGGTGCCAGATGGAGCAGATAGGACAGTCTTGGTTGTGCTGCACTAAGTCTTGGAGGCCATGGCAACAAAGATTTGTTCTTGCTCATGAGGGATGCTTATGCAAGGATCCAGGCTCCAGCATCTTGGGCATCATCAAGACCTCCTTTACTCATAGCTAGGTGAAGAGAAAGGCAATATGCAAATCGAACACTGGCTCCTTGAGGGAAGGAATGCACACAATTTCCACTCAGATTCCAATGCCAAACAAGTCACCATGTACATTCCTTCATGTGCCTAGAAGGCATTCAAATGCCGGTGAACAGACAACCACATAGGTTAAGAACCTCGAAAGGATGTGCTCTTTAGATGCCCTCTGTAGTTCAAGAGTCCAAGGGAACTTATTATAATCCATGAAGTCTACATTCCTAAGTGGTGTTTTCAGAACAAGTGTGAACCTGCTAACAGAGTGTGAGCAGATGGTTTTTAACTGTGTCTCTAACTTTGAGTGAAAATAAAGGAACTGAATAATGTTTCATCAAAGACCACTAAGGCTACCTACAAGAAACACAAAGTTACTTCATCAGGTTGCATCAGATGGCTATAAATATCATTTCAACCCTGAGGTCTTGTGATCTAGGCAGGTACCTATTATTCAATACCAAGATTTTAGGGTGGTTAAACTAACCACATCTCATGGAAAGTAGATGTCAAAAGTAATCGTGAGCAGATCTAAACAGGAGATTAATAGTGAATAGATCTCTCCAGCACTGTCCTATAAACTGACATTTTTCCTGTCGCAACCACTTGCTCCCAAATAACCGGCATAGAAGTTTAATATTAATTTTAAATGCTCGGACAATAGCTCAGGCTTATTACTAACTAGCTCTTACATCTTTTTATTTAAGAATTTCTTTTTATTTGTTTTATATACCAACTACAGATCCCCCTCCCATCCTTACTCCTGCTCTCCTGAGCTTCCCTCAACTACCCACCACCCACCCGCTCCTCTGAAAGGGTAAGACCTCCCATAGGGAGTCAGCAAAGCCTGGTACATTTAGTTGAGGCCGGACCAAGCCCCTCCCCCCTGCATCAAGACTGAGCAAGACATCCGAGCATAGGTAATGGGCTCCAAAAAGCCAGCTCATGCACCAGGGATAGATCCTGATTCCACTGCCAGGGGCCCCTCTACACAACTGTCTCCCATATGCAGTGGGCCTAGTTTGGTCCCATGTAGGCTCCACAGCTGTTGATCTATAGCTCTTACATTTTAAGTTAACCCATATTCCTTATTTATGCTCTGCCACGTGGCAGTACCTTTATTAGCATGGCACATTCATCTCCTGTTCCCTCTGTGTCTGACTGGAGACTCTTGATTCTGCCCTTCTCCTTCCCATTATTCTTAGCTTGGTCACCCTGCCTATACTTCCTACCTGGCTACTGGCCAATCAGCATTTTATTAAACCAATTCAAGTGACAAATCTTTACAGTGTACAAGAGGATTATTCCACAGCACTGCCCAATGTTGATAGTGGCACTTCGCATAAATATGTTGAATAAAACTGCTAACGTATTGTTACAGCCGTTTCAGAAATCATTGGAAATTCTGCCTCAATCCAAAGTCAAAACTGATTTAACAATTTCCTTATGGGACTCAAGTGAACAGCTCAAACAGCAGTTTTTAAAATCAGACATTCTAACACCATACGACCCAATGATACATTTATTTGCTACTTACGTGCTCAGACCTGACCGTCGGAAAGTAGCAGAAGTCTTTGTTTTTCCATAATTAAACTATTATGTGTCTCTGAGAGGAGAAAACCTTGTAGATCTGTAAAGCACTGTAGTTCAGAACACATAGTGGTCTCAAGTCTGTGCCAAGGTGACTGAGGCAATGCTCATTAGCACTGCATCCAGTGAAGGCATGAGCAGTGGAAAGTGCCCATAGCGTCTTCAAAGCCAAGGCTGCAGGAAAGTCCCACAATGCAACACAGGTGAGCACTGCCAGGAACAGCTTGATTCACAACACATTTGATTTCATATTAATCTTTTTTGCTGCATATTCAGAGATCTTTTAATCATGCCAGATTTTTTTTTTCTTTTTTGGCAATCCTCCCCGGCTCTGTTACATGACCCCATATGAGGCTTTGACCCACAGTTTCAGGAGCTGGGCTAGAGAGGAACAATAAAAAGTATAGTATAGGAAATGCAGAATGAGTAACACTCCTTTGTGATCATTGTCAAGGATCTGCACTGTGCATGACAGGATCTGCTTTCCGAGCCTGGCCGTGCAGTGGGTTTGTTTACGGCCATATCACACACGTGACTGACACCTCCATCTAAAGCATCACTCCACCAGAGCAGCATCAGGCAATAGGGCCTTTCCATCTCCCTTCTGATGCCAAGAGTGCCTTGTCATGGATCTGACCTTGGCCCGGACCTTATGCAGACCTTATGGCTGCATTCTCTTTCCTCTTTCATTTCTCTCTGTTCAGCAGTTTCCCTTCTACTGCTGCAAGGAAAGGCTGTGTGCACGCCTGAGTCTTTGCCTGTTGGAGGAGGCTCCTGGGCTCATCTCAGAGCCACTCAGTGCTACCTAAGTTCAGCACATACAGTCTGCTGAGGACTTTTGTTTGGTGGGGGGATAATTTCCACCCTTCCTGCTTTTTTATCCTTCTAGTTATGATTATGATACCTTATGAGTGACTTTTCAAAGAATTAGAACTTCCTAGACAGTGATCTCTTGTTTCTTTTTCTTACAGTTCCTTACCAGCAGAGTCCTTACAGTCCCCGGGGCAGCTCAGGTGTCATCCAGTGCTACCGCTGCGGAGAAACCTGCAAAGGGGAAGTGGTCCGTGTCCACAACAACCACTTCCACATCAGGTGTTTTACCTGTCAAGGTAGGAGGCCTTGTCTAAGCAGCTCCCTTCCCAGACTCTTGGCTGCTCCCTGCCAGCACATGCCTAGGGACGGGAATAACAAACGGTTGAGAGAGCTGTAAAGGCCAGCACTTCCTTCTGAGAATTCACTCTCAAGCGGCGTGGGGCCCAGGGGAATGTTTGAGTGAGATTAGAGCTGGAGGGGTGGATGTCAGGGATCAAGAGAGGGTCCTGGCCACCTCAGAGAAACAGGGGCTGGCCAAGAGAAAAGGACAATTCTTTAGGCTAACTCCTACATCTGAAAAGACTTCTGCTTGTGACTATCAGTAAGTTGAAGAGTGAATGATAGTTTAAGCTATCATGGGTAAGCCCAGTCTGGCTTTGAGATGTGCAGCTGTCCTGCGACAGTATGGCAGTCCTCAACAGAGAAGCCTAACGAAAGAAAAGATTTGCCGTGACTTTCTCAAGGTTTGTCATTTGGAAACAGATGTTCCGTTGCTACAGCTTACCCACATAGAGCTGACTCACAGTGTCCTACATCCTACGCCAAGGCTAGCTCATCGTTCCCAAACAGAAAGGATCACTGTGGCAGGAAGGGAGAGGGGCTCATCAGAAAGAGAGTCCTGTCACCCACAAGCCATACCCCCCTCCAGGGTGCTGACAAACACCTCTCCTGATGCACCCCCATCTCTGCCTCCAGGCAGCCAAATTCACAAAGCAGCCATTGTCATGGTGGACTGCTTGTGAATTTGACCTAAAGCCTGTGACTTGCATCTGTTGATCTGAGGTTTGCAGTCTGAAAGTTGGATGTGTGTTTTTTGTTCGCTGTTCCCTGTGACTGCCCTTTGGATACTTGTATCCAGGTCTTCCCAAGACAAATTATATCCCAGGTCATCAAATTGAGCCTCATCTGAAATGACTCCTACTGTGTCATTATCTTGAGGCTTCCTCTTTGATCCATTCTAGGTTGTCGATACTAGTCTTAACTCATGATCCCCAGAATATGTCACAGTTCTCAAGGTGGGACAAATACAGCAAGCACTATGTTTCTGTCAATAGGACTCACACTGACTTGATTTCTTAAGGACTCAATTCTTACCATTAACTTATATTGGATTTATGGTCAATGGAAACTTCCAGATCTCTTCTTATCAATAATTACCTCCAGTCTCCTGTATCTGAGACTGGCTTCCCTTGCCACAGAAAAGAATCCTAAATTCCTTTCTTAATGCTCCAACTGGGCTTTGCATTGAGCAATATGTATTTCATGTTCTCCAATTTGTTTATAGAAGCATATATAGGATATGTCTTAATTTGTGCTGTTTAAATTTTATATTTATATTGAGAATTGGGAAATCCTTTAGTACAGTTGAGCTACACAAGTATTTTGGTGAGTGACTATTTCTACATCTCAGAAATTGGGGCAGGACAGAAAATAAAGCAATAAAGATGTCATAAGGGAGGGATGTGTATCTCTGCAATTAATTTTCTGAAGAGAGCAGTTACTTTTTGCTCACAACAAAATGTAACCTTGGGCCAGTGCCTGCACGTGGCTTCTCACTTCCAGCAGGCTGGCCTGGCCTCCTGCATGGGATGGCTCAGATCTCTGAGCACAAGAGGATACACTTCAGTAATCAAGATCTTTCACACCCCAGCTTGGCCCATACTTGTTAATGTCCTACTATGGACAAAGCAAGCCAAGAGCCAACCCAGACTCAAGCTCCTGGAGAAACTTTGCCTCTTATGGGGAAATCTGAAGCCTCAGATCTCAAGGGTGTGAATGCAGAGAAGGGAATCATTTGGCCATGTCGACAGTCCCCACGAGGCGGTTATAGAGTCTCCTTTGATAGAGACTTTAAGGAGGAAAATAGGCCATTATTTTTTCTGAATATTTCTAGGTCAGCTGCTTGGCGGTAAAACAAATGATAGGATTTGGGTTTCCTTCACTAACAAGGAAGGAGATTCGTTGCCTTCAATAGGCTCCTCGTTTACAATTCTAAAATGTCTACGCATGCCTCTTGCAACTCTTTCAACACGCTGTTCTGTGCTGAGATAAAAGGAAGGAATCCACAGAGGTCAGAAACAGTCAGGGGAGTTGCTGGAAGAACAGCCAGTGCCAGATTTCATCCGGATGGTTTGTGCAAAGCCTTGGAGACGCCAAGCTTACGTGGATCATGGAGAACAACAGACCATGCTAGAGCCACCAAAGCTGGGATATAATAGACCACACAGCAGAGGCCCTGCAGAGGGCCTACTCGAAGTGCATGATGGGAAAATGGCTCTCAAAAGCAAAAGGATAGCAAGGAAGCTTGCCTACTGGGTACAAGGGACTAAAAACGTCTATGCAGCTGTTGAGAATCCATCCTTTACATGATTCATGGGTGAGACTCATACTGTGTATACATTTTATGAGTCAAAGCATATTTTTAGTTTCTGTGAATAATTTTATTTTCAATATGCCATGGCTAGAAATGAAAACCCAACAGGTCCCTACAAAGCGAGGTTGAAAAGCGTTAATAAACACACAGACGCACACCCACAAAATAAATAAATAAATAAATAAATAAACTAGGGCAAGGTGGTGCATGAAACGTCACAGAGGAGGGGTTTGACCAAAAATAAAAGGAATGTTAAGTGAAAAATAAAAATCTTATAATGGAAAAAAAAATCTAAACAACCCAAAATCTCACAAACAGTTGTTGAGCACCTGAGGGGTGGAGGCTTCAGATACCAGACCAGAAACAAAAGAACTACAAAATAAAACAAAAATCCAAAATGGGAGGGCGGAGGCAGAAAAACTAGGGATTGGAGGCCATCCTCAGCTACACTAAGTCTGGGTCCAGCCTTGGGTATGTGAGCCCTCTCAGAAGGCACCTTCAGATGAGGGAATTAGACGCAGCTCTGCAGGGTCTACAGAATGCCTTCCCTAGAGATTCAGGAATCCTTGGAGATTGGTTCATTGCGAGACATATCGCCTTAATAACCAGATTCCGAGCCTCCTTACGCTTCTAGAACTTCGAGGAGCCAAGGGGTATGGTTGTTCCAGGGAGACTCTCATCTGGACCCACACTCTGGCACCAGTAAAAGAAAGCAACTGTGCTCGCTGACCAGCAAGGAGGTCTTCTTGGGTGGATGGAGAGGTCCCTGGTTCTCCATCCTTATTGCAGGCACTCACGGTAAAATGATTAGTAAAAGGTAGAGCCAGTGGCCGAGTTGGGTAGGATAGGACAAGGGCTCAAGGATGTGAATTGGCTAGTCGAGCAAGGTTGGACTGGATAAAATAGGGCGCATGCTCAGTGGTGCCCTTCTGCTTCGGCTCGTGCTCCTACCATTAGAACTAAGTCTCAGCTTGCTCCTCCAGGTTGAGTCTGGTGGCCAGGACCTTGCAAGCCTCCTGGTCAGGGTAGGGGTCCACTCTGAAGTGTGTCTTCAGCACCTGGTGCTGCTCCAAGGTGGTATCAGTGACTCAATGCCGAGGCACTTCCGTCTTGACTGTAGCTCAATTCAGCTCAGTTCAGGTGTTTTCCAGCGTCAGCGATTCAAAACAAAGTTTCACACTTGACAAAATAGTAAAAGCAAATAATAATCCTTTTGGAAGGAACCCAGCTTTTATGCCAGATTTCAAAGAATTAGCATAGAAAAATGAGTAAGTCAGAAACAAAAAAATGCAAATCATGGAGGAGAGAGGTGGCAGAAACAACAGAGAGTAGAGTATGCATTAGAATATACATTAGCTGAAAGTGTATAATAAAACTGCAGGAAAATGTAAAGGAATCAGCCTACATACATCAGAGTGAAAGCTCAGATCATCAAAGATAAAGATGTAATCTCCAAAGCAACCAGAAATAAAAGACAGAGCATCTGCAAATGAATGGTAACTAGGATGACAGTTGACACTTTAATATCAACAAACAAACCGGAAAACAGTAGGGTGTTTGTTCGTGTTTTGGAGAGGGGAAAAAAAAAACTTGTCAAAGTAGAATTATGTATTCATAAAAAACATTTTTTAGAACAAAGGCAACCCCACATATAAGATCATACTTACTGGTGAAAAGACTGAATTTTTCCTTATAAGATAAAGAACGAGATAGGAATGTCCCATCTCACCACTAACGCTCAACGATATACTGGGTTAGGCAAGAAAATTAAATTTAAAAAAGTATGTAAGTTGAGAAGAAAGGATGAACATGGTTTCTATTGCAGATAACATGATTTCATGTAGAGCCAAACCTATGTAATGCATGAAAAAAACTATTAAAACTGATAAATAAAAATGTTTCAGGACACAAGATCAATATTCCAACCATTTGTGTGTTTGTGCACTGGTAATGAACAATCTGAAAATAAATTTGAGAGAGCTAGGGATGTATTAGCTCAGCGGTAGAGCACTTGCCTAGCATACACAGGTCCTGAGTTCAATTCCCAGCACTGCTAAAAATAAAATAAAACAGAGGAAACAATTCCAGGGGCTGGTGAAATGTCTCAGTGGTTGAAGGCACTTGCCAACGAATCTGCCAATTTGAGTTCAATCCCCGGAACCCACTTGGTGGAAAGAGAGAACTGAGTCCATAAGTTGTTCTCTGGCCTCCACACATGAACTATGTCATGCACACCCACACACATACAACACACAATAAATACAGTTTTTAAAAATTCTACTTAAAAATAAATATAACAAAACATAAAAGTTATGACAACTAGAAACTGCTACAGCAAACAGAAAGCCATCCCATCTTCATGAATTATACCGTAATGCTGCTAAGAAAGCTCGAGTTCAGTTGGGTCAACATAATATAATGTCTAGTCACCTCCAGTTCTCATACAATACCATAGACTGGGTGGCTTGAAAATAGAAATTTATTTTTTGACATTTCTGAAAAAAATGAATAGTACAAAATCAGGATGTGTTGGGTTCTAATGAGATCTCCTCCTGGTTTACAGATAGCTACCATAGCAACAGTATCTCTACATGGTAGAGAGAAGGTGGAAGGGGAGGGAGGGAGGGAGGGAGAGAGAGGGAGAGAGAGAGAGAGAGAGAGAGAGAGAGAGAGAGAGAGAGAGAGAGAGAGAGAGAGAGATCCTTATAAGGGAACTAATGCCACAACTTACAGGCCTCTACTCTCAAGACCTCATGTAAACCTAAACTTAATTATCTTATGACAACCAAATCCCCAAATACCATCAGAGTGGGGGGTAAAAGCTTCAGCATATGCATTTCAAGACAGCATAAACCAGTCCATAAAATTCATATCAATTTACAAAGAGCAAACAATGAAAAAGAACACTGAGGACCCAACACTTCTCACTTGGAAAACTTGCTGCTAATAAAGCTAATAAACATGCAGTGTGGTGCATGCACGGGGATTGACATACCAATCAATAAAATAGAATCAAGTGTCCAGAAATAAACCTTTATATTTATGGCCAGTTTATTTTCAACAACGGTTCCAGGATAATTCAATCAGGGGGAAAAAAGAATCTTTCTATAAATGGTTCCAGGAAAACTGATTATTCACAGACGAAAAAGAAAGACAGAAAATAGACTGTTTCTTACAAACATAAAAATTAACTCAAAATGGTTCAAAGACAAACATATGAGCTAAACTGTAAAATTCTAAAGAGAAAATAGATGAGTAAATCATTGTGACCTTGAGCAGGGCACCAGCTCCTCAGATAATATGAAAAGGAGATTCAGCAAAGGAAAAATAGGCCAATTAAACATCATCAAAGCTTCAAAACACATCCTTTTTTTTTTTTCTTTTTTGAGACAAGGTCTCATTTTGTAGCCCTGGCTAACCTATAACTCCCTATCTATACAAGGCTGACCTTGAACTCACAGAGATCCATCTGCCTCTACCTCCCAAGAGCTAGAATTAAAGGAGTATGGTACCATGCCTGGCCTAAATACACTCTTAAAAATGTGGACAGATAACAGCCCAAATGGAAGAAAATATTTACTCATCAGATATCTAATCAAACACTGTGCCCAACCCATGTAAGGAATTTTTACAATGTAATGATTAAAAAAAAAGATAACCCAGTTTCAAAATGGGCAAAGGAAATGACATTTCTCCAAAGAAGTTATGCAAGTATCCCATAAACACATAAAAATGCTCAGTAGCATTAGAATTCAAAGACAGCAAATCAAACCACAATGCACACAAGTTCCCATACATAAGGATGGCTAAAATCAGAAAAGCCCAATACAAGTGTTGAGGAGGATGTAGAGACATTGCAACCCTTGTGTTTTGGGGAATATAAACAATTGTGCTGTCTTAGAGACATCTGGCAGTTCCTCAGAAGGTTAAGCATAGAATTCAAAATTCCACTCCTAGGCGGTTTTCATTTTAAGAAAAAATGAAAACAGAGTCTGAGGAGATGAGTGTCAAGAGTGAATACTGGATTCCCAAACCATGTAAAAAGGCAGCTAATCCAAGTGATGGTGAGAGGGGAAGTGGAGGCAGGTGGACTCCTAGGAGCTCAGGAACCAGCTAGCCTGCCATGTGGAAAAGCTGCAGGCCAAACAGAAGTTAGAAGGCAATTAAGGACCAACAGCCAAGGTTGTCCTTTGACCTCTACACCTGTGCCATACACGCTGGTACCTACATCCCCCACATGCACAAATGCATACAAATGCACACATACAAAAAAAAGAAGTAAAAATATTTCCACACAAAGTATTATACATGATGTTCATAGCAGTACTACTCATAGTAGTTGAAAAGGGAGTATCATCTATCCATCAGCTGATGAACTGATAAATAAAATATTCTGTCTATACAATAGAATATTTTTCATCAATAAACAGAATGAAATACATTCTCCAATGTAAATGAACTTTTGAAACATGTGAGAAACCCATCACAAATATGTATTTAAATCTACATATATGAAATACTCAGAATAAGCAAGATTACTGGTTGGAAGAGGTTGTGGAAATGTAAGTACTGATATTAATGGGCTTATATTGTATTTTGGATGTGATGAAAATACCAAATATACTAAAGTATACTAAATATGGCTGAGTATACATTTTAAATAGTTGGATTTTATAGCATTGAATTGTATGTCATTAAGACTGCTCAAAGAACATTTTTAGACAAAAGCTGAATTTTATTTCCACAGACCCTCATTAAATGAAATTTTGGAGTGTGTTCTGTAGGCAGAAGGAAAGGGACTCCAAGATGGAAGAAATGAGATATTAGATACATATATATAAAATATAAAATCTTAATGGAAAATAGAAAACGCTTAGCAGTGATGAGAGATAAAGATATGATGTATAAAATACTTATATTAGAAATGTTAAGTAGCCAGGCGGTAGTGGCGCACGCCTTTAATCCCAGCACTTGGGAGGCAGAGGCAGGCAGATCTCTGTGAGTTTGAGGCCAGCCTGGTCTACAGAGCGAGATCCAGGACAGGCACCAAAACAACACAGAGAAACCCTGTCTCAAAAAACAAAGAGAGAGAGAGAAAGGTTAAAAAGCATAGAGCCTTAAATAGTCATAACAGAAAAGAAGTTTGAACACTAGTGCACCAAATACCCCATTTTACAAGTTTGAAAAGCAGAGTGAGGTTGAGGGAAACAAGAGGAAGGAAATAATGGTAGACACCACTGGAAACCACAGGAGAACAAAGCCAAAGAGAGTTCTTTCCAAATACAAGTTAAATAGACAAAGTGATTGAAAACCATCTAAGGAGAAAGAAGAATTATGCAAATGGACAATGTTAAAGAAGAAAGATACTGCAAGAGCCATTGTAGTGAAGACATAACATGTTATCAACAGTTCAGAATAATAGATTTGAAAACTTGGGTAAAAAAATTAATCCTGTCAAAGTGAAACTTACTAAACCTTAGCTTTAAAAAATGTTAAAAGCTGAGTGGTCCTGCAGCTCCCCCAAGATATTGAACCACTGGATCTGTAGCTGAAACTCTTTTGCAAAAGGAAAGGAGGAGGGTCAACAGCAAAGAACTGGATAAGTCGACTATCTTAAGTTTGCAAACCTCCAATGAAGTGATGTATCAAGACAGTGGTAGTCAATAGCCAATTCTACACCCATTCCCACCCCAAACCTCTGATGAAGTGATGTATCAAGACAGTGGTAGTCAACAGCCTATTCTACCCCCACACCCACCCCAAACCTCTGATGAAGTGATGTATCAAGACAGTGGTAGTCAATAGCCAATTCTACCCACACCCCCACCCCAAACCATTAAAGTACAATGAACCAAGCATCTATGGGCACTTCTAGACTTACTATCAAGCCACAGAAGTGTAAGGTGGGGAGCAGGTTAATCCGTGGCACAAGGTACAGCCAGCAAAACATAAACTATAGGGAACTTCAGAGGAAAGGTGACCCGCTGGAGAGATGGCTCAGTGTTTAGGAGCACTTGTTGCTCTCATAAACCAGGATTCAGTTCCTAGCGCCTGTATAACCATCTGTAACTCCAGTTCCAGGGGATCTGATGCTCTCTTCCTAGCTCTGAGGGCACTAGGCATGCACGTGGTACACAGGCGTACATGCAGGCAGAACCCTCATACATACAGAATCAAATAAATGCATCTAAAAATATAAATTTAAGATGGCTGTGCCATACTGGATAAACTATAGATTCAAAGCAATTCTAGTGCATTCCATGAAGTCTCCCATGGAAATTAGGAGTCTGTTAAAATTGAGATCTTGGCAAAAGGTCTGTGATTGTCCACGTCCCTGAAGAACAACAGCAAGGCCAAGAGCCCGTCCGACCAGCTATCACTGCTTATTGTTAGTGTGGAAGTTATTGACACACAGGGCCTTGGAATAAGGACGGGTACATAGGCCAGCAGAACTGAATATAGAACCAGAACAAAGAGCATAAGGAAACAGATCTGTTGCTGATCAGTAGAGAACAATTAAGCTGCTTCATAAACAGCACAGGCATGATTAACTATCCATGTGGGGGAAATTGAATCCCTACTGTATATTCCTCACTAATGTTGATTCCAGATGGGTGGACTGCAGCCATATGAAAAGCAATACAACTAAACGTCTAGAAAACAACATCAAGGCATCCTTTCAGGATTTCAGAGTAGAGAAGTGTTTCTTAAATGACGTACAGAGCATTCAAGCCACAAAGAAAACAATGGTAAATTGACGACATAAAAACTGAGGTTGTGTACCAGACTCACAATGATAAAGCTCATGGCTGAGCATCTTCCAGACATGTGTTGCTCTGAATAATTTTAACTGTTAATTTGTCACAATAGAGAATCACCTTGGAAGGGGATCACAATGAGAAATTGTCTAGGTCAGGTTGGCTTGTGGATATGTCTGGGGGGGGGGTTGTCTTGATTGTTAATTGAGGTAGGTTGACCCACCCTGAGGTAGGTAGAGACACCATTTCTTGGGTGGACCCTGGACTGGATAAGAGTGGAGAAAACTCACTGAATACTTAGTCCAGGGTATTAAGCACAAGCAAGCTGGGAAAGGCAGGTGTATTTATTATCTCTGCTCTTGACTGTGGATGTGATTATGGACTCGCTGCTGCCTGAGCGCCTGGCTTGACTTCTCTACAATGACGGACTGGAACCTGGAACTGTAAGCTAAATAAACCCTTTCTTACTCCCCCGTAAAAACATCTGAGGATGTGACGTCACCGGAAAACACAAAGTGAGAGGACTGGAACTGCCAGGTGTTAACAGTGACAATGAAAAGGATTCGTTTCTAAGAGATAAAAAACACCACTAAAAGCTTCAATGGGTAAACGATTTTACCGTGCCTTTTACCATGCAGGAAATACAAACGGCCCATAAACATATGAAAATGTTCTCAAATTCACTAATCATCGGGAAAATGAAAATTTAAAGTCACACTCTGGTATCATTTCCCATGTGTCATGTTGACAAATCAGGTCTCTCCAGGTATTGGTGGTAATGAGGATCTGTGGGATCTGCTGGTGGGAACATCAATTAAGAAAAAGAGAAAAAAAAAAACCTAGAAGGTAGATAGCGATGCTCATAGCAGCATTTTTATAAGAGCAGCACTTGCCAAAGCTATGGTTCTCAGCCGTGGGACAGCCTCTGCAGCTGCATCTGCCCCACGTGACTTAAGTACCCAGCCCCCAGAGACTGTGAAAGCACAGAAGGGTACATACAAAGAGGTCCAGCAATGTCAAGCTCAGACACAGGCCATACTCAATGATCTGCTATGTGTGGACATATCATAAATGGTAAGCCTATAAGGAAAAGCAAAAGGATAATAAACACCCAATCAGGGACCGTGTGGGAAGGGGGCACTAGCAGGGAGCCACAGACAGGTTCCTCAGGTGCTGAGAATGTCCTAATTCAGAGACTTGGTACAGGTGTGTGGACATATGTTTTAATTATTCTTTAAACTGTGCAGATGTATTTTTCTGTGTGTTATATATTTCACAATTAAAATATTTCAAATGTTGAATTAGATTGACCTCCAGGCCCTTCTAACTATAATCTTGAAATTTTATAAAATCTAGTCTTGAACGTCTTGATTGCTCTGGCAGAATCCTAGACTCGCACACCTGGTATTTCCATAGTAACAAGCTAGCCCCCTCATCTTACAAAGGAGCTACAGAGAAGGGAGGGAACTTTTAAATTAGGCCACACTTGAGATGTAGACAAGGACCATCGGCAAAAGTCCAGCGACCTGCAAAATAGTACATTTTTCTTTGGCATATGCTATGGCTGTGCGTGAGATCTACTTCCAGGTAGTGTGTTCACAGCTAGCATTTATCTGCATTTTCAACAAGCAGTTCTAAGTGTGTGGGAATCTGTCTTTCTTACTGCCCAGCCATATGACTTGCTTCAGCTTTGTTTTTATTTTTGAGTGAGAGAGAGAGAGAGAGAGTCCACAAGTAGAGGTCGGAGGTCAGTGGTCAGAGGACAACCTCACCTCCTCTCTTGTTCATTGCTGCGTACTCCAGGCCAGCTCTCTATACCTCCCATCTCACTGTAAGAGTGCTGGGATTATAAATGTGCTCCACTGGGCCGGCTTTACATGGGTTCTGAGTATCCAAACTCAGGTCCTCACGGCCAGGTAGCAGCGGCTTTACCCATTCATCTCCCCAGTCCCAAGTGGTTGTTTTTTAATCATTAGACTTTTATGTGTGGTGTGGTGTGGTGTGTGTGTGTGTGTGTGTGTGTGTGTGTGTGTGTGTGTGTGCGCGTGCGCGCGCGCACGTGCGCATAATGGCTACCCAGATGTACTTATCCTCATAAGTTCTTCATGTAGCATGTGCCATGTGCGTGAGGCTCTGCCTGGCCTCATCCATATCTGCTGTACTGCTCCTGTTTGCTCCTTGCCTCCCATCCCTGCTACCTACTGTATTTCCAGGAGTCCCTAAGATTCTTATCAACTTTTACATCCTTCCTACCAGAAACTTCCTCCTCAAGCTCCTTGGAGGAAATGAAGGAACTGATTGTTCTGAGTTTTCTCATGGCCTCCTGGTTTTTCTCCACTGGGAGAGATGACTCTGGAGGTGGAGTTGGCAGAGAAAACAAAGGAGAAAAAAAAAAAGAAGGGAAAAAACAGGAGCTGTTTCCAATGAGGTAGTAGGCCATGACCCAACTAATTCCATGAAGCAATTGATCTATCACCTGCATGCCCAGAACAGCCTGTGCTCTGCCTCTGCCTGCTCCCAAGGCCAGGTATTGTTTGAGAGGATGAATTTTCATGGTGCCTGAAAGCTGAGCCCTTCCTGGCCTCCAGTCACCATGGTCTCCACCATCCACCCTGCCTTCCCCTAGCCCAGCAAGACTTCATACCGAATTCAAAATGCTCAGACACATGGGCAGCAAGCCCCGAGTTCTGCTCGCGGACCCACTGGAGGTCAGTTCTAAAATTTCAGCCTCTTCAGTTTGTACAGAAGTAAACTGAGGCCCCAGAAAGGAGAGGGCCCAGTTCACGGTCATCCAGAGACTTAGTGGGCAGGGATGAGACTAGAGCCAGGTGATCTAATTCCTAGATCAGTCCATCCCCCACTGCCCGTTAAGCCTGCTGCCAGCCTACAGAAGTGGGCAAACACTGGCGAGATATGTTTGCTCTCAGGTTTCCAGCCTGGCTTCTTTTGCAGAACTCTCAGTAATGAAATAGTATTTGCTGAGGTGATGTCACCCATTACAAGCTGGCTCCACAGATCAACAGGCTTGGAAACTATTGTGTTGGTTTCCACTGACCTGGCTTGAGAGAGCTGCCTTGTAAATGCCAAAATCCTCAGGGAACCCGTGTCAAAGACCAGAGTACCTGCTGGGTACTGTACAGCAAGCCATAACTCTTTTTTTTTTTTTACCAGAGCTGAGGACCGAACCCAGGGCCTTGCGCTTGCTAGGCAAGGGCTCTACCACTGAGCTAAATCCCCAACCCCAGAGCCATAACTCTTTAGGCTAGTTGTATTACCATCCAGCCCTTTCCACCCAAAGACAGCCTGTGTGGAAAGCCAAGCTACCAGACAGTCTCCAGATAGGTGCAGACGGGGGTGGGGGTTGGAGGGGGGTGGGGAGGCAGCTAGATACAGGACCCTAGGGAATTTCCAGTTACCTTCCTTTGATTCCTAGCTGACCCGTTCTCGTTTTAGCTGAACTGGTACACTCACCTGCTTAGTGTGGTTCCATTGTCTCTGGGGCTCTTTTTTTTTGTTGTTTCCATAGAAGAAACAGCCTCTTTCCATAGCTTATTGCGGTCATTTCATAAATTAACTTCCTACTGGGCAAGCTTATTCCCACACAGCAGATTCCTCTGGTGGGGCTTGCTCCTCCCCATAAATTCAGTTGTTTGGATACCTACGAATTCACCTGTTTTTCTCTTACCAAATGCTCTTTATTTCTACACAATGCCAGGCTGGAGAAAGCTTCCCAATCAATATCAGCTTGATTTCTGAGTCCCGTGACCAAAGTGTGTGTTGTTTTCAGCAACAGTGTGTAGCCATCAAGTTCTGGTGGATAGCCAAGAGTAATGGCAAAGCCCGCATTGTTTTGTAGCCTCTGGGATATCTCACCTCACCCCCAGCACCAACCAACAGCCCAGGAGCTATCCCACACGTGCAAAACCTGAACTTGTTAAACTGGACTGTTGCCTTCCTCCTAGTGAGCTGAAACCATCTTTTCCTGTGTGACTTCCCTTCACTCCCTCAGACTCCACTGTGTCCCAGTCCCACCCCATACAACTGTAGCTGGCAACTTCCTGCCTCTGTGCTTTGTTGCATTCCATGTTGTCAATGCTTCACTTGGATGCCACCTGAGCCAAGGATCCTCCCATAGTCCCTCCCTCCACACTGACAGGGTTTCTTTCTCTCCCTCGCCCCTCCCCCGCCCCCGCTGTCTGTACCTACCCCATCACCCCATCACCCATAATGCATGACATCTTCTCTCTGTAGACACGTTTACCTCTCTGCAGTTCAGGGATTGTGCATTTTGCATCCATGTCTAGAAAGAGACCAACCCTGCTGATTGGCTGCAGCAAGAGCCAACCAGATACCTCACATTTCCCATCCCATTGCCAAACCAGATTATCTCCTGTTAAGGATGTGGAGCCTGCGGTCTCCACATTGCTCGTGACCTGGTGGAAAATCTACCACAGAGAAAGCTCCCAGATTTTTCAATGAGTGATTCTTTCTCAGATTCATGATACCACCAGCTGTGTGGCATGTCGTGAGTCCTAGGGCCTTGAAATACAGGATATTGAAAGTACGGTACAGTGTCCATGATCTTCAGGGAATATACATCAGAATCAGCTGAGCAGAGTGCAAATCCAGCCCTGGCCTCTGGGAATCCAAAGCAGGCTCAGGCATCTACCTAATATGATTCTAGTGCAGGTGACCCAAAGGCCCATGAGCTCTGCCATGCCACCACCCCATGGCTCCTAATGACAACGTCAGACACCAGCCTTGCCCCTGGTAAGGATCTTCTGCTTACAAATTCTCCCTGGACTCAACCTGCACTGTGTCTTCCCTTGTTTCTCCAAGTGTGTGGTTGCGGCCTGGCCCAGTCGGGCTTCTTCTTCAAGAACCAAGAGTACATCTGCACCCAGGACTACCAGCAGCTCTACGGCACCCGCTGCGACAGCTGTCGGGACTTCATCACGGGTGAGGTCATCTCCGCGCTGGGCCGCACCTACCACCCTAAGTGCTTCGTGTGCAGCTTGTGCAGGTGAGTGTCCCAGGGCACCAGGGCCCTCTGTGTAGACCCCGGGGAAGAGGAAGATATGGCCTTTCCCAGGCAGCTCAGGAACATATAGACCTTATACTAGGCCCTGGGTTTCTGGAAACTTGAGGGTGGACTGCTCTGGTAGGGCAGTGGCTTTCCAAACATCTGGCAGCTAGATAATGTCTTGTCACGTGCAGTCTGATGTAAAAGCACTTGTGTGTCCTATGGTAACAGCAGGGTAAGTTTCCAAACCCCATGCTCAGCAGCATTCCATTGCCCCTCAAAAGGCTTCCAAGAAAACCACTGAGTTCCCTGCCCCTCACAAGTCAGGCTGGAAGCCAAGTGTCTATCTAGCCCAGGCTTCCACACTCTCATCCTCAGGTACCACAGGATGTCCCTTGATAGCCTTCCTCCATCATCCCAGCAGTAGCTCTTGCTGATAGAATGACCCTAGTAAGTGTAAGCGTGTCTAACGGAGGTCTAAAGCCTCCTCTGTGTAAGCCTTGGTAACGGAGGCCAAATCCACTGCAGCCTCACTAGCTTTCATGGAGAAGACTGATGGGGGTATGCAGAGACCTGAGTCCAGTGACTGGCCCGCAGTGTGCCTGCTCTTCCCACTGTGACGGTCATCCGACCACTCTCAGGACAGCTCCTCTCGGCCCGCTTCCCTGCCAGGCAGCTCAGCCGTGTGTTAATTTAGCAATGTGCACTAAGGCTCTGCTGCATGCCAAGCAACACATTAAGGAGAGATAGGAACAAAATGAAGGAAACCTCAGCCCTGCCCGCAAACGTGTTAAAATTTAATGGCCGTCTCTGATTAAGTCATAAGCAAAATATGATTTGAGTACATGTGCATTTTTATTTGGGAAAAGAAAGTATTGATTAATTATTTTTCCCTATAAAGTAACCACTGGTTTGTTGCCAAATAGAGTAACCAGTTAACATTTCTGACTAATAGCTGTGTAAAAAAGGAATAACAAATCAGGACAGTGAGGGTATAGCTACCCAAATTCCCACCCCAGAATTCCCTCCACTGCCCCATGTGGCTGATAAAAAGACAGTGGGGCCACTTGCTGGGGGTTAAGCTGGGAGTGCACGGGACAGGTATCCTATACCACATGAGCAAAAGCAGCCATTCAACATTGGTGGCTGGGCTGGGGCTCTGTCTGTAGTTTATCATTCTGCTGGGTGGGCAGATGTGTGAGCTTGAGACCCCTTGCTTGGCTGGAGAAACAGAACAAACAAAGGAGGAGGTGGAAATGTTGTATGGGGACTGATAATCTTCTCATCAGGAAGAGGGTTTTAAGAACTGTCTAGAGAGCGAAAAGGAGAAATTGGCAAGTTTGGGGCCCAAATGGTCTCTCAATATGGGGGGGGCGGGTAGGACAAACTCTGTGAGGAGGGAGTTTTCTCTCCCTGTTACAGCTGGGGAGCATGAGCTCACAGCCACAGTATGACTTGCCACTGTCACGTGATATAAATAGCCCAACAAATCGTCCAGTTCTGGCCCCCTGGATCTCGAGTGCTTTAGCGAGTCTATTATTCTGAATGGCACTTGCCTTGTCTGATACTCTAGAGAGCAAGCTGCATGTCTTAGAGAAGAGCCAAGCACATGCTTTGGCAGTCACTGGTAGCCACAGGATCTTCAGATCAGGAGAAACCGACTCTCTGCCTTGTTTCCTTGCAGGAAGCCTTTCCCTATTGGAGATAAGGTGACCTTCAGTGGTAAAGAATGTGTATGCCAGACATGCTCCCAGTCTATGACCAGCAGTAAGCCAATCAAGATCCGTGGACCAAGCCGTGAGTCCTCCCCATAGACACCTCTCTGTTTATGAGCACTGTTCTCCCAAGGACTCTGTCTTGGAGGGAAGCGGGGGAGGTTCCCACCCTGGATGGATACTGAAGCATGACCCAGTTGGCACACAGCCCAGACATAAGCTCCACAGCACAATTCGGGGGAGATGGGCTACCTAGCTTTAAGCAGTGATAGCCAGAACCACCTACCAGCTACTTGAGTAGATCTTTTCCAGGAGGAGCTGGGTTCCTGGTCCTATGTACTGAGGGCACTGCAACACGGTCAGTTGAGTGTTTTGTTACCAGTAGTTCTCAATTTTTAGAAGCTCCACTAAGCATTTACAGTTAAATCTCGTGACAGAAGTCAGAAGCGCCCTGGGAATAAGCCCCAAGGGCTACGCTGGTGCCTTACAGAGTGTGTTTCTGGGACCGCTATGTCAGCCTTGTGGATCATCAGCTTGTCAAAAGACATATTTCTGGGCTCATCTTGAACCAGTGGGAATGGAATCCGGATGTCATCATTCTGCGTGAGCTTTGTGGGTGCTTCCTTAGCTGTTCCTTAGATTAAGAATGACATCTAGTCGTGAGAAAGGCATCCGCCATGCCATCATCGTGGTATGTTTTATCAAGCCACAGATTTGAGGAGGGAGTACAGGTTGAGAGTGTGCCTTACAGCAGCCCTACTCGGCAGAAGTCCATCCGCTCAAATGTGTGTAGTGGCCAGATGTTTAAATCACTGTTTCTGGATGTCCTTGTAGAGCTGTGGACTGCATACACCCACCAGTACACACAGACCCAGCCCCCTGGGTCTCCTAAACCACATTGAGTTCCAGTGATCTCTCATGTTATATGACACTCTGGCTGGCCCCATCAAGAGAATCAATGAAAACCCATTAGCCTCCTATGCCGCATTACTGTGTGGGTACAGAGGCAGCCAGCCATGGCACCAGCACAGTCAGCATGCTGGAGATGCATCACACCAAGGAGAGTGAGCCAAGAAGACTCTACATCAGCAGCCCTCAGCTCCCAAGGGCTCCATTACAGTCTGCCTAGCCATGATGAGCTGATGGGGGAGGCGAGGAGTAGGCTCCCTCCCTTGCCTGCCCTTCCTTTTGGTGGAGTCTGATCTGTTCCTGGGATGTGATGTTCGGGGCTCTTCCTCCAGTGTCCTTGATGATACTCAAGAACAGTCTATTGCTCTGGCCAGGTTTCACCCCAAGGTGGCTGAGTGTGCACATGCCTATCCTTCATAGCTCCTTGAAATCATGTCCCCATGACAAAAAGACTGGAGACCAGGATAAGGGCTGGAGCCCTGTGGCTTATGCTTCTTGGGAGCCCAGAGACCAGTCCCATGTGTGAAGAACAGAGGGAAGCAAGCTTGAGTTGAGAGGCTGCCAACCTTCTGCAGGAGACAAAGTGGTCTGGTAGCCTCCCTGAGACTTGATTTACCCAGCTATGAAAACAGAACGGGGTTGCCTTCTCATCCTCAAAGGGATGTTGTAAAAAAGCAGCTGCATTCTGTACAGGGATCAAGTTAACATGACTGTTTAGATACACCTTAGAACAAATACAAATCAGAGAATTAACCAAAGGGGGAGATTCGCCCTGAATGTGGGTCACATTGCCCTTTAGGCTGGAGAGGTAAATGGTCCACAGTAAGGGGCTGAAACATTCAAAGCCATGAGCCAAAATAACTCTTTTCTTCCCTTACATTGTTTTTCTCTGGTATTCAGTTACAGCAACGAGAAAAGTTTAATGTAGAAAGCTCACCAAAGAAGCATCGAGAATAAGATTCCTGAGTCCACTGTTAATTCTCTCGGGTGCACTGTGTGTTTCTGTGTGCACTGGCATCTCTCATTCAAGCAGTAGACTTTCTCAATTGAGTGAAAGTCTAATCTGGGAACAAGTTCTAGAAGAGACTTTTTAGAAGAGGGATTCTAAAATGTCTCTACCATAATTTTGCAGATCGGGACAGTGAGAAAAATGAGGGAACGTTAAAAGAGAAAAAAGGAAAGAAAGAACAAGCTAGCATTTGAGTAGTGTCCAGGGGAACCAAGGTCTTTGGCTTATCTCAGAAATAAAGGTATCCATCCATGGATCCCCAAGAGCATCTTCCCTTGAAGTATTTTCCCCCAAGATGATCACTGACTGGGCTGCAAATGCAAGGGTGCCCTGACTAGAGGGCTTAGAGAACGTCTCCTGAACTCCCACAGAATAGAGAGAACTAAAGCCAGATCCAAAAGATGGAGAAAAACCTACCAGGGGGAAGGAACTGGACAAATAACAGTCTTTTCTCAAGCTATAAGAGTCTGAAGTTTCCTCTCTGTAGGGTGCATATATTCTGGAAAAGCAAGAAGAATGTTTACTCAAAGGAAAATAGTCATGAGCTGTCAAGAGGGAACAATTGTGTTATCATCAGAAAAGAAATGCCTCCTCATAGGTCTCATAAAGAAGGATCAATACCAGGAGAACCATTAGCACCAGCATTATCACCACCACCATCACCACCACAATCACCACATCACCATCACGGTCATTGCCATAACTAGCACAGGTACCATCCCTAGCAACTCCTCCAACCCCACTAATCCACCATCATGTGTATTCCCTCACCACTTCCAGAATTTATCCTATGGCATTGCAATAAATGAACAGTTAGTATCTCATTTAATCGTTACAAGTCTGTGAAGGCAATAAGAGTAATTGTTTTAGAAATAAGAAAACTGAGGTTCAAAGACTAACTTTTCCAAAGTAACGCTGATGTTAAGGCATGAGATATGGCTCTAAGACTATCCCCTTAACACCCTCTGTCAAAATCATGTCTTTCTAAATGGAGAGGCCCTGTCTTCCTAGGCTGGTTGCCTAAAGCAAGGTGAGTAACTTACTGTGCCTCCCAAAGCCCACTTGCCTGTGCTGACCTAAATGGAATGGATGATGTAGGCAAGTAGACTAAAAATGGCTGCATGGGATCTCTAGGGGCTTGGCTAATAAAGTGAGAGATTGCAGAGAAACAGGTGGGGCCCTGTGTTTTCCGCCAGCTGAAGACTGTAATTTTGGAATCGAGAGGCATACGAGAGGAGTGGACAGCTGGCTCAGCAAAAAAAAAAAAAAAAAAAAAAAACACCAAGGATAGGGAGTGCCTCTCCCAACCCTGCTTATGGCATCAGACCCACGGGCTCCCAGAGGGGTGTGCCCACCAGTGGACAAGACTGGAAGAAGGAAAAGGGAGGAAAAGTCCCAGAAAACAGGAAGCCAGTACAGTGGAAGACCAGCAGAGGAAAGTGGCCACAAATAAAGGGCATCCCAGAATCTTCGAAAGGAAGAAGCAGGGCTTCCCTACCAAGGAGAATTACTCAGGCTCCAGATCAGAGATTTGGCAACACATGGGATGCAGGTGAAAAACACAAGAATGTGAAATAGAACAACCACTTGTGCGAGGCCTGCCTTATAATGTTATTATAATAAAGTTATCCTGACCTGATTGTAGGGAAGACGTTGAGAAGAGTAACTGAGGCTGGAGATGACTCTTCCCTGGGCCGGCTTACCACTACTCACTCGACCCTCTCAGCCCAGCCTCCAGCCACTCCACTCCACCAGCTCCTAACTGTATGTAGCTCAGAGTGCTAAATTCATCTCAGGTGTGTCCCTATTGCTTCAAGAAATGGTACTTTTACTGGAACGGAATGCCCATTTCTACATACACCCAGCTACCAAGGAAGCCCTATGGAAGAGTCAGAGAGCTTTGTTAATGGCTAATATGATGCCTGCCACATGGAGTTCTCAAGTGAATGTGGATGACCATATCAAGCGAAATGTAAGGCATGAGGGCTGAGAGAGAGAGAGAGAGAGAGAGAGACCATGGTTGCCTTTAGTTATTTGAAGGAACTGTCATGGAGGAAATGAGAAGATTGTTCATGGATATATAGAATAGAAGTGTGACAGGGTCAGGCCCTAGCTCCACAGAAAGGAGACATCCTTGACAATCATGCCTGTCCAAACGTGGCACAAACTAACCCAAGAAGGGCTGAGCCTTCGGCATGTGATAAAGCATGAAACAGGCACCACCTGTCTGGCTGGGAAACTTGGCCTAGTGCTCTGTGAACTTGGAGCCCCTCTGTAATTGTTAGGTCCTCTTAAGGAGCCATAGAAATTCAAGTGTCATATTTGTGACCTAGAAAGTGTGACCAGAGACTGTCCATCTATACACAGAGGAGACATCTGACCTACCAAAGCCATTGAATTTTGAAACCTGCAATTTTATTTTGTTTTTGTTAGGGTTTTACTTGGGGGGAGGGGAGTGGCTACAGGGAGACTTACGTACTGATTCCAGAAAAGTGAAAGGGAAAGAGATAAATCTCCAAACTCCTTGTCCTCTAGCCTATCTGAAGGCTTAAAGCATTTTGCAGTTGGAGACCTTCCTGCCCCA
>CABHPP010141297.1:29628-45935 GCA_902168425.1 Peromyscus attwateri | reverse complement strand
ACAGGAGTGAGGAGGGAGGAGCCCAAGGATGCCCTGAAAGTTAAAGTGGTAGAATGCTAAAGCCAGGAGAGATGAGGTTCATAGACCTCAGGAAAATGAGAGAATGGAAGCTACAAGAGGGGACTCCTTAAAGAGGAGCACTTTCTTTTTCACTTTGAGGATGCTCCTGGAAGAAATCAAGCAGATGGCCGAACAAAGTAAATGGAAAAGCAGTAGAGTAAGGCTTGTCTGCTTCATGTCAATACATCACACACATGTCCTTGAAAGCAATGTTAAAGCTGGAATTCAACTGGTCAGCAGAGGCCCTAGATCTCAGGCTGGGAATGAAAATAACCATGTCTGTAACCTTCAGTTCCTAGACATTGAGCCTTTTCTATGGGTGGATCCCACCTACAACTGGCAACTTTGTGTTGAAGCGTAAAGTTTGGTTATTGCAAATCTGACTGTCAGGGAAACTTGGAGAGCTGGAATTCTACAATCAGTCTCCATTTCGGAATGGGTTTTGTTTGTTTGTTAGTTTGGTTGATTGTTGTTTTTATTTTTTTTCCCTGACTGTGGTCCTGGTTGATGAAGAAGAGCTGCACCTGCAGACCTTCTGCTATGTGCTGCAAAAGAGTGTGTGCCATTCTAGCTTATCCTTTATATCTACACAGTGAGCATGCTCGCTGCCATCTATCTGAAGGCTCGGGTACGAAGAAATAAAGTGATTTTCTAAAGATCTCACAAGGGTCACAGCCATGAGGCCAAGTGTGGATTCAAACTCAGTGTTGCTTTGATGGGCACTACATGCCAAACAGTCAGACTATCCCTGTTTCCAATAGTTCCAAACGTACTTTGAGGAAAAACGAGGCAGCTAAAGCAGGATAGCGGCAACAGATTCTGTCTTCCACTCCATTGTGGTAGCCACTTGAGAGCTGAGAACCTGATCTAATCTGTTGGAAAACAAAGTCTGAAGATGGTGACTTGGAAAATGATGAAATGAGTATTCTATGAGGAAAGGAAAAATGATGTCAAAGAAAGAAAGGAGGAGAGAGGGAGGGAGGGAGGAAGGGAAGGAATGAAGAAGGGAGGGAAGAATGAAAGGACAGTGTGACCAAAGACAAGCATGGCTACATCTAGCAATGGATTTGTGCTTCGCTCCTTCCATTTGTGTGTGACTGTCCCCTGGGACACACAGGCAACGAATACAGAAAGTACTTAGATTATCCGTAAGTGCCAGGTACAGCTATGTGGTGGGCAACTCTGAGTTGCTGAGGCAAGAGATAAGCTTGAGGCTCATTCAGTTGTGAAATTGGTAAAGGGAAGAAAACAAATCCACACCTTATCCCATACTCATATGTACACTCAACACCGAAATCTCAGTGGAATATGTGATTCACCCGATAGGACATTAACACTTTACACTGCTGCCTGTTTCTCTCAGTGGTTTAGATAATGTTAAATAACTTTGGATGGGGCATATCAAAATAGCTCTAAAGCTGAAGTTTACTGTAAAACCAAACTATGTAAAGGAAAATTAAAAATTCTGACTAAGACCCTACAGTCTATGTGTTAGTGAATAATTATGAACTGATGTATATTTTAAGATTTCTGACAGTTGTGCCATGGCTTAGATATTGTTATTGAAAAATTATTGAGGTCATTTAGAGCCTATCTGTAAGCATAGCCTTCTGAAGATAGCAATATTCCAGATTTAAGACCCCAGAAACTTACATTTGACCAAAGGGCTAAAGCCAGGCTAAACTATACACACTACTTGTACAGAAAGTTTCAGCTTTCTTCACACAGGTGCTTCTGTAAAGGAAGCTGCTGTACACAGAGAGAGTACAGAATACCCAGATTCATGCTGCAATGGATCAACTGCTGTCTTCATGTTTCAGGGCTCTGTCATTGTACTGAGTGTACTGAGGGCACTAGTTTGGAGGGGGAAGGTTTACATATTTACATACATTTCTATAATATTAAATATGCATTCACACACACACACACACATATATATATATATACATACATGTGTACTAAGGGCATTTGCTTTCATGAGAAATGTATACACATATATGCATATCTATATGTGTCTTGAACCCATGCACAAATACACATATACAAGCACACTAAGGACATTAATTTTCAGGGGGAAATTACACATACATACATATATACATACACACACACACACACACACACACACACACACACACCCTTTATTTGATAAAGCTCTCAAGCTATTTTTAATGATTTTACTAATCACAACTGTATATATTTTCTGCAATACTTCTGAATATGACTTTCTCATACATGGCCTTTTACTTGCCTAGCATTATGCCTTCAAGAAGAGAACCAGTTACCATTTTGCAGGCTTCTGTGGATGGCCACAAGAGTGGGGAAATCTGTGCTGAACAGCTTTTTTAAAATGTATGTAGACATCTTGCTTTCCTGAAACAAATGGCATTAGAAAAAGAACCACATATCTAAATTACCTGAAAGATTTCCATTGAACCTTGCTTATATCAGACTCCCCTTTGCCTAGGAAGGCATCCCACTCATACCATGTAATTGCAAACAAATAGCCCTTCTCCATTTTGCACAAAGGAGAGGAATCCAGCTTGACCAAGATTCTTATGAAGCCACCCTGATAGGCCAGAGTCAATGTCAGGTCCTAAAGACTGCTCTGTGATATATGAGGAGACCCATTTCACATGGAAAGGGGGTGATGACAAAGTTCTAGACATTGACTTTTAGGTGGACACATTGTGAAAACCTAAGCAGGAGCTGCTTATCCCAGCTTGAACATTCAGTCGAAACCTCAAGAAGGCTCATCCCAAAAGTCTCAAGGTGCTCTAGGCACAATTTGTGGCATCATAGAAGCCTCTGAATTGGAAACACATGCCAAATGCTACCTTGTATGAGGGCACTTATAAATAATTTTAATAATATCGTTTATGTTAAACTTACAAAAGGCTTTATCACATGGGTGTCCAGGGAATCAGCTATTCATAATCATAAATTAATTGGGAATTGCTGCCTCTAAAGCAGCTGTGTTTGCAGATCCAGGACCCCTCGTCCCCTCTGTTCTCTTCTGCTGCGAGTGATGTGAGCTGTAGAACATAATGTGCCGTAAGTGTTCACAGACACAAAGCAAGGCAGTCCTGGGGCTGGATGGGCTCCAGTTCTTATGAGCTATCCACAGCAAAGCTGCAGCATTAAATATGACAAAGCTCTGCCATCCACAGCAGCCGTGATCGCAGAGGGCCCTTTGCAGCTGACCTTCGCATGAACTTAATTACAATCAGCAAGAGAAAAATGCTAGGCCTTTCATATAACATAATGGAGTTCCTCTAATTTGTTTACCAGCAGTGCCCAGCAAGGACCTTCTCCCCAAAGAAGGCTTTGGTGTGCAGAAATGAATCCAGGCAGCCACATATAGAGAATATGGCAGATTAGAATGCAAGCTGTGCATAATACAAAGGGGGCAAGGGTCCAGGGAGATAATTTCTCCTGCATTCTGCTGTCATATTGGGGGTTATTGCCTAACTAGGTATTATTCATTCATTCCATAGTATGTATGAAACCTTCTAATTAGTGATGGCAATAAGCAACAGAAGTTCATGACTATTTGGGTCTTGAAGGGACTTTGAGTGATTGATGAATAATTTTAATACAGAATCAGCATTTTTAATATTGAAATTTGTAAGATGTTTTTAACTCAAGGGAAAGAGTAATATTCTTTTTCCTTTATTATCTCCTCAAAAACCAAGTTCAACATCCAGTCACAAAGCAGCTAATAATTTGAAACTACAACATTCAAAGACTATCCTTAAATGCCTCTTAGGTCAATTACTAACCAGATGGACTCAAGACACTGCAGACTATGCAGCTCTCTGGCTGCCAGTCCCAAATGAACCTGGTTGGGATTTATGTGATTTTGTTTTCCTTTTTCAAGTCAGCTGCACAAAAGAGTCACATTGTTCCGGTAAGGTGTGTAGACGTTATGATGAAGAGACAATGCAGAGAGAAATGCTTTCTCTGCTAGTTAAGAGGCAAGCAAAATCATCATCCCCTAGCCCCTCTGCACATCTCTGGGACTCTTTCAATAGATAATTTGGGCCTCCTGTAATATAGGGCAATACTGCTTGAACCACTGGGTCATTAAGAAATTTTTAAAATTTCGTTCCTTAAAGTATTGATACAATAAAACAAATTACAAGGGAATGATTACTAACCATGACAGTTAATAAAATTTAAAAAAAAAGAAATTCAGAAAAGAAACTCACTAAAGAGGTATAAAGTGTATAAATTGGAAAGACATCAAAAGATAGTTTTTGGTTGGTTGGTAATACAAGTTAGGATAGAAAGTGAATTAGGTACATTTTGGACTCAACAAGATGGGATAGATAATGAAATATTTCTGCTGAATTTGTCAAATGTAAATGGACTAGACATTGTTGATGTATTTATTGCCTGTATATATTTTATACAGTTATTGTACTTATTGTATGTAGTTTTTCTTATATTAGTTATAACTTTTTTATTTTAGACAAAAAAAAGGGAAATGTGATATTTTATTTGTGCACCTCAATAAAGTTTATCTGGGGATCAGAGGAATAAGCCAGCCACCATATTGAACATAGAAATCAGGCAGTGGTGGTACAGGTCTTTATTCATAGCATTCAGAAGGCAGAGATTCATCTGGATCTCTGTGAGTTCAAGGCCATACCGGGAACAGAGCCAGTGCTAGTTAACCATAGAGGTCTGGAGGTGTCTGGACAGACAGATAGGAAGCGATAGAGCTGGGTGGAAAGATGAAGTGATGAAGCTGGGCCTGGAGAGGAAGTGCGATGGTAGGGCACAGAAAGATTTATAGGCATGAATATACAGGAAGTAGCTCTCTCTGGAGGCTGAGGAGTTGGTAAGGTGAGGTTGGCTGTGGCTTGTCCTATTCCTCTGATCAATCAGTCTTCACCACAAAAATAAAATAAAATAAAATAATAAAATGAAAATTAAGGCTGAATATTTTAATAATTACTAGATTTACACCATGAAAATTTCTCTTTTAAATTGTTACAGAAGTTTTCAAGAGCATATATTCAATTTCTATGCTTTTCTTTTATCACAGACTGACATCTTTCCACAAACCACGCTTTCAGATAGAACTGCCCTGAGTCTAATGCAGTAATTTAATATCTTCATCTTTTTCCCGTTCTTTAAACCAATGATTGGCAAGCTTCTTCCAGTAAGATCCAGATAGCAAATATGCTTGGCTTGCAGGGCATATGATCTGTTAGATTTGCAGCCAGAAAACATCCATAAGCAATATGCCAATGAGTGACCTGGCTGTGTAACAATAAAACTTTATTTACAAAAGCAAGCTGCAGGTCATGCTTGGCTGCCACATTGTAGTTGACTGCCCTGGTTTGGACGATCGCAGCAGGATTTCTAACATATCCTGAACATCTCATTACAGATACCAGAACATATTTTCCAAAGAGAATATTTAAAATTGCTTTATATATCCATTATATATTTCAATTGTGAACATGAAGTACATGACATGAAGTTTGTAGAATTGTGGCACAGTTGAAACTATACAGCATGTGCAGTTATAACTGTTGTAGGAAGAGCATATAGTATCCACTCTATATTTTTCAATATAACCTTTTAATTAGCTTTGATAAATATTTTGTTTTCATTTTCTCATTCTTTGGAAATGTCATCAATAATATTTTAAGGAGTGAAATATTTTGGAGGAAAGTTCCACCAGGACCAAATCACAAATAAAGAATCGCCCATCCCCCAACCCCGCCACCCCGCCTCCCAACCCGAGTCTCTAAATATCAACTTTCTTTTTCTGAGAAAGCTGGAAATTTTCTGTATTGCTGGAGGTCCCTGACTTTCCTTGAAAACTCAGCTCAAATGCCACAACTTCTTTTATTTGGCAGCGTTTTTTCAGCGTGTTTCTAAGTAGAGCATTTCGTGTGGGAGGGATGGTGGCAGTCTTTGAGGCCTTCCTTTTTCCCTCAGAGAGTGTTAACCATGCCTCCCCCAGGATCCCTGACCATTTATCAAATCAGATTTGTCAGCTCACACTTTGGCCTCACAGACTGTGTACTCCTGAGACTCAGTAGGATCTCTTCTGGGCCTTTTCGTTATTCCCAATGCCCAACAAAGAACTCTGTGTGTGTGTGTGTGTGTGTGTGTGTGTGTGTGTGTGTGTGTATACACACCTTTCTGTTTCATGCTCTAAAATGTAAAGAAAATGCCCTCAGCCAAACCTCGTACCCCCAGATAGTTGCCAGATATAACTGAGACTGTATACATAGAGATGTTTGTAATATGTGTATAATTATGCAATTGAGATGATATTAGTGTGTCTGCAAGAAGATAGTTATATATGAAATTAAAAACAAACATAGAGCCGGGCGGTGGTGGCGCACGCCTTTAATCCCAGCACTTGGGAGGCAGAGCCAGGCGGATCTCTGTGAGTTCGAGGCCAGCCTGGGCTACCAAGCGAGTTCCAGGAAAGGCGCAAAGCTACACAGAGAAACCCTGTCTCGAAAAACCAAAAAAAAAAAAAAAAAAAAAAAAACATAGAGAGATGTGCACTGGACAAAATGTAGTGTTAATGGTAGGAGTGTTAAGGAGGCCACAGTAGAGAGCTACAGCTACCTCAGAGTCACCTTAGTAGTAAGTGCTGCCTGACAAGTCAGAGATTGAATTGGCGACAGGTGTGATTTGAGGCAGTTCAGCAGAGACATAGACACCACCTCGCCTGTGAGTGCACAGGAGGACAGACGCTAATGCCTGGTTCTGACCAGGTGCTCCAAGTAGGGGAAGACTCCCTTTTACTGGTTTAATGTTCTGTTTGCAACACCTAGCATCCTGCCCAACTCTCAATGCATACATTTTTGATGGATTAATCAATGAATAAAACATGAAAACATGCTCCATGCTATCTGCGAGGGTTCAATAAGTATTGATTGAGTGAATGTGCACATGTTTCATTGGAACAGGCTTCTGTGTGCTGGTTCAGCTCTGAAACTGTTTCCTTTTCATCTGGCCACTTTAGTGTTTCTTTCCAAAGGAGAATTTTTCATGTGTACTTTACGGCTTTTGCACCTTTGATAGCTCTGTCTTCTATATTTCACTAACTCTAGGCGATATTTTGATTTTCAAGTCCAGTTTCAATGTTTACTCCATGTCTCCCTCTAATGTCCTAGTTTCAAGCAGTTCTAATAATTCTTCAGAATCTTCTCAACATTACCCTATATTTCAGACTTTTTATGCTTTTATTTTTAAGAATTTCAGGTAATGTGTTTTGATCTATTCTTTCCCCTCCCATGACTCCTCTCAGACCTGTCTCTTTACCCACACAACTTTGTGTTTTTCCCTCTTTTAACACCCAAAACAAGACAAAACAAAACCAATAAAATACAGAGTCCATTTGTATTGGCCCCTACTACTGAGCACAGGGTCAGCGCTGGGATGTGGTTTATATACCCAATGTCATTCCATTGAAGAAATTGAGTTTTATTTTCCTAGAAACTATTGATTGCAACTAGCCTCTTGGTTACTGCTGGGACTTTGTGTTTATGTTCTTATCTCTCTTCTGTGACTTTTATCTTCTGGTTTAAGCTTATGCAGGTCTTGTGTATATTGTCATAGTCTCTGAGTTCATATATGCATCAGCCCTGTTGTGTTTCGAAACTGCTGTTTCCTTAAAGCTTTCTACCACCTCTTGTTCTTTACAAGCATGCTACTTCCTCTTTCACATAGACCTTTGAGATTTGGGAAGTGGGCTATGACAGAGATATACCATTATGTCTTTGTATGGCAGTCTTTCACTCTGTACATTGTCTAGTGTGGGTCTCTGTGTTAATTAGCATGTCCTACAAGAGGAAACTTCTCTGATGAAAGTTTAATAATATGCTGATTTATGGTATAGTGATATGTCTGTATTAATCATTTTATTGCTATGTTTATTCAGTAGAATAATAGTAGTAGTTTTCCCCCTAGAGTCCCATGATTTTGGTCTCTTTAACAATGTCAGGTATGGGTTCCCTCTCATGGAGTAGGGCTTAAATCCAATCAAAAAGTATTTGGTTATTCTCGTAACCATCATACTACTATTGTGCAAGTGGACATACCTTGCGGGCAGATTGGGATTATAGGTCACAAGGTTTGTATCTGGGTAAGATTAATGGTTGCTTTTATTCTTAAGCAGCATGTATATCACCCTCCAGTACTGTGAATGCTAATCATTAGGGATTGAGTACTATCTTAATCTCTCCACCTTCTATGACATAAGTATGTGGTATCTTCAGCTACAGGATCTTACCATCAGGCCTTACCACAACCATCAGGCTGTGGAAGGTAAATAATGGATTTGGTAATAGTCTTGTAAGGTTGGAGCCACCTATAGGACCCCTTTGGCCAATAACTCAAAACTATATAACCTATTCTTGGTACTGCAGGTTTTACTTGATAGCATATGATATCTAGCTGGAGAAGTGTCTCCTCCATGTGTGATAAACTCCATTTAAATATTTTTAATATATATGTATTTTATGGATATTATACAGTAGTAGGCTTCCATATGGCTTGTAAAATGTCTTTAGTGTTAGTTATCTCTCTACTCTTCTCTACCTTTCCCTCCCACCATAAATTCATTTAAATATTCTGCTCTAATTTTCCTTTTACCCCTTTAAAACACTATATTCTGTTTCACCTTCCTTGGGAGAATTCTCTCCTCTTCCCAAGTCCCTTACTAGCTCCCTAATCTCTGTGGATATTATAAATGAAACACACACATCTAAAGCTTAAAAGCTAACACCCGCTTCTAAGAGGAATCACACTATGTCTGTCTTTCTGGGTGTGTGTTATCTCACTTAGGATGATTATTTCTAGCTCCATCCATTTATCGGTAAATTTTATGATTTCACTTTTAACAGATGAGTAACATTCCATTTGTAAATGTACCATATTTTAGTTACCAACCCATCAGTTGATGGACATCTAGACTGTTTCCATTTTCCAGCTATTATGAATAGAATAATAATGAATGTGGGTGAGTAAGTATCTTTGTAGTAAGATATGCAGTGCTTTGGGTATATGCCCAAGAAGAGGAAAGCTGGGTCTTGTGGTAAATCTGTTTTCCTCTTTTGTAAGAAAGTTCATTTCCATAGTAGTTATAGCAGTTTGCTTTCCCATCAGCAATGAGTAAGTGTTCCTCTTTCCCTGAATCCTCTTTAGCATCTGCCGTCATTTGCTTTATTAATCTTTGCCATTCTGACTGAATTAAGATGAAATATCAAAGAAATAGTTTTAATTTGTAATGGAGGCAATGACGACTAAGGATGTCGAACATTTTTAACTGTTTGTCTCAACCATTTGTGTTTCATCTTTTGAGAGCTATATGTTTATTTCTATAACCCATGTTTTAACATTGAGTTATTTGTTTATTGATGTTCAGCCTTTTCAGCGCTTTGTCTATCATAGGTACCAACCCTCTGTCAGATGTATAATTCATAAAGATTTTTCCCATTCTGTGGGGTACTGCTTCACTTAAATGATGGTGTCTTTTGTTGTATGGGAGATTTAAATTTCATGCAGCACTATTTATTAATACTTAGTCTCAGTGTCTGTGCTATCAACGTCCTTTTCAGAAAGTCCTTTCCTGTGCTAATGAAGTCAAATGTACTTTTTACCAGTCTCATAATTTAAAAAAAATGTCTACCTACAGATTTACGTACCATGGCCTTAGATACATATATGGATAAAGTGTCTCCTGTGCCTCAAGGCTTTCCAAAATCATCCCTTCTATCACTTTTCTGAACCTCACCATGGAGAGATTTTCTTCACAATGTGTTCTTGAGCTTGTCTCCATCTTAAAGAATGTGCCCTAATGTTTGTAACCAATGACTAGGCATATGCCACCCCAAATATCTGGCTATGAGCATCAGCCAGCATCTAGGCCTTACTTATCCTAACTCTACATAGTATCACCAAGTCAAATATGTGTCTTAGATGACAAAAGGGAAGAAGAATGTTAAATCTTCAGTGAAAACTACTGGATTTCACAAAAAAAAAAATATATAGCCTCTCTTACCTGTCTCATTTCCCCATGCAATCTAGCTTTATCTGCTGTTATGGATGTCTGCACTTCGAATAGATTGCTCTACCAGCCTAAATAGTGCCCAGTAGCTGTCCACAAATCAACCAAGAGCTGTGGCTTAGTAACCTCTGAGAAAATTTGAAGACTGAAGTATAGTTCTATGTGTATGTTTGAAATTTTCAAATTAACCCTTGGTGCATGTATACTTGCCTGTGCTTCTGCCTCATATTCTTGGACTAGGAAAGGCAAGCAGTTAAAGACTTTTAAAGACTCATCTCTATAGAGCACATCCCATTTCTAGTGCAAGTCCAGCTGCAGTCCTCTAGGTAACCTTTACCCTGGCATTCTCTCCCCGAGGAGGTGGATGTGTGGGTGAGCACAGCATACCAACAGTATTATAGACACTGTTACTGAATACAACTATTCTGCAGAGATTTGAGCCTTTTGGAATGGTGGTTCTTCTTTCCCAGGCCTTCAGATTGAGTCAGTACAAGTCATTGCACACAAGTACAGTGGACTGGAATTTATTCTTTCTCACACTACTGTCTCTGGGAGCTAGGCAGGCTCACCTCACTCACGTATACTACCTCAATATCCATTTCCTGGGATTTTTGTTGGAAACACAGAGCTAAAAGAGGATGTTGAGAAAACAAGATAGGAAAATGCATAAAAACTTCAGATTCATTAAGCTCTTTTCTTAAAATTGTCTAAAAATATCTTGAACAGTTCTTTGAAAGCAAAAGTACATCCACCAAAAAATGTCATTTTTTTCTAATTTTACATTCTATAATGGACTAGTTTGGATGCTGAAAAATCATTTGCTTATAGATATATATTTATTGTTATGCATTTTATTAACATATTAGTATGTTAACATATTAGTATTTATCTGGGTGTATGACTAAGAAAGGTTGAGAAGTTTGCTTTTAGAAACTGACTTTTATCGGCTGGAGCTGTAGCTCAGTGATATGATGTGTCTCATTGCCCAATGTATGCATTGGTTCCTGGGCTTAATTCCCAAAAATACAAAAAAAAAAAAAAAGAGTCCCAAAACAAAAGAGAAAAAAATACATGAACACAAACAGAACAAACAAGCAAACAACCCTTGCTCCACCCCCACTCCCCCCAAAAAAATACTGAGGAGGCTGAGTTGAGCAGAAGTACCTGGTAATGACTCTGTCCTTCTGGGAAGTGTGACGTCTGAATGAAAAGAAAGATCAAGGGTGGGTTGAATCTAAGAGAACAGATGGTCCCTGATGATGCCTGCCAGAGACATGGGCAGGAAGAAATGCAAAACTGTTTCTGCTCTCTTTTTCCACTAAACAGAGAACATGTACACAAGAGCTCAGTGTGGGTTGGACAGATGGGATTCTTAGGGAAAGAGGTTGGCAGTTGCTTCCTTAGAAGAGGCTAGCCAGTGAGCTTGGTTTCTTCTGAAACCAGAGCCTTGTCTCTACTCTCATCTAGATGGGCAGAAAAGGAAACACATCATGAGGGGAGGCTACAGTGAGTCTAGAAGCATCAGTCATAGCTTGTCCTGTCCTCCAAGTATTACTTCTGATCTGCAAGATGTAGTTGTTGAATACTTGCTTATAGATAAAGTTTTGAAATTCATGCATGCTGCATTGATATGATACAACCCTAAAGTTGGCTCCCAAGCTAACAGTGTAAATAACAGCTATACAAACTTTTAGATACCATATGATCTACCAAGTCAAACACTAGGGGTGGGACTCTGTAATCTGTGTTTTGATAAAACCTTTAAGTGACTGTAATTGAGACTGAATATTATTAAGTACAGTAGCTGGGTTTAGAGATAGGGGCTCTGAGTTCAAATCATAGGTCACTTATTTAGTAGAGTTATACCTTGTTCAGATTGCTCACACTGAGAAATGAACCATGGCTCACATTATTAATGTGATCAAATGGGCTAATGTACTTACAAGTGTTTAAACAACAGAGTTCAAAAAATATTCTAAGTGGACATCTTTGTATTATAGAAAGAGATAAATAAAAAGAGGAGGAGGCAGAGAGACAGAGACTGAGAGAGGCAACCATAGCAAATTCTTCACCTGAGAAACACAGTGTTCCACCCTGTTGCTCCATATTCTCCAACCACCCTTGCACATTAGTAGATTCTTAATGACTACATCCAGCAGATGACTGTGAGCACAAGTGACATGGCTCTCTCTCTCAGCTACCTTAAATAAGAGAAAGGACAATGTGGAACCTCCACATTCTTTTGATCCACGGCCACAAAGCCTACTTCCTCCACTTCCAGACTCTGAGCCAGAAATAAAGAGCCCTTGTGATGAGTTGCTGATATTATAGAAGTACTGTGTTGTAGGAACTGGGATACAGTATCTGGGGTAGCAATATAGTTTGGGAAAGGAGTGAAGAAAGAGAGTAAGATTGACAGTGAGATGTCAGATAGAAAGAGAGACTGATTTCAAGAAGAGAATAGTGCTGTTTCTGAGTGAGAGGAAGCAAAGCTTGGATTTTGTTCTTACCTCTGTGAGTCCTGGGAGAAAGACCCTGATACTTGAAAGGCGTAAACTCAGAGGAACAATAGGTATTTTCTAGATTTAATTATCTAATAGGAGTCTGGGCATAACTAGGTGCTCTTATTCTAGGATGACATAACTTTAAGAGAATCAATGTTAAAAGCCGTTTTTATCGAGACTTCCTATGTGCTCCACCAGCCCATTAGCCCATTCTCTATAATACTCTGCTTTCCCTTTAAGAAAATAAACAAATAAGGAGCATGATCTACTCTCCATTTATTTCTCTTCTTCAGTTTTTAAGAGCATTTCTCCATCTTCCCTTGCTGAATTTCATTCATCTGGAGTATTTCTGTGAACACAGCTTGCCTTTTCTTATATACATGTCCTCTTGGGTAGTTTGATTTTCACTCCTTGACCAGAACTGACTCAGTCTCATCCTTTAATGGTTATCAAATTATGAAATTGTCAGTTTTTGTAAATGTTCTCCAATACGCTAATGCAAGGTAAGATGTTCCTTTTATGTGACCAGTCAAGGAGTATGTGTAAAGAGTTCCCTTGAGTAGAATGAGTGGAAGCCTAGCTTTCCCTGGATCTAAGAATGGAGAGTTAAGGACAATTAAATATATTCCTATTCAAAGTGTCTCTAGGAATCAATTATCTGTATATTAGTATGCATATTTACATTGAACATGTTATGCATCCCAGGCTGGCCATGACCTCACAACTATCCTTCCTTAGCATCCCAAAGACTGTCATTGTAATTAAGCATTGCTACAGTTAGCCCCTACAACATTGATGTGTGTAGGTAATTGTTATCTTGAACATTGGAAGCCAAAATACTCTCAAAACAAAACAGAGCCCTCTAAATTCTTTCAAGGTTGATATGTTCAAACTATAGCAACCAGTTCTGTCAATGAGAGACATAGAATTTAACTTTAAGTGTTATGTTAAATGAAGATGAACTAAAATATGTAACAATTTGAAGGAACTCCAGAAAAAAGTACAATACCCTACACCTCTTTTCTAAGATTTAGGATAAGATTAACTGAATTAGGAAGACCTAGCTGGCTTTGATCAGCTTACAAAGAATAAGACCAATAAATAATTAACATGAAGAAAGAGAAAATTCAGGCCAATTCTTCAAGCCCAACATAAAGGTCACTGTTTGGTATGAAGGGTTTTATGGTGTTAATTTTTGAACTGTAAAGATGTAAATATAAGTGAAAATTATTTATGAATTTACCTGGGTATCAGTTTTGAATGTAAATGACTGAATGCTTGGGATTGTGCTGCTCCATTAATAGACCACAGCATCCTCCACTGAGCTGCCCCACTCCTTTGCATCCCCAGAAGCTCCATAGATTTCCCATGAACTCTGTTGTTTTGGTTGTCAAGGGCAACACCATGTAGACTAAGAAGCAATGTCCATAATACATTCATCTCTTGATTAATTACTTGCCTTTCAGTACAGTAGCAGTGGTAATTTGAAATGTACAAGCACTCAAAGGGAAACAATATATATTCTGCAAACAAAGCACCTGGCTCACAACAGATCTTTGGATAGTTGAAATAATCAACCAATGAACTCATGCTTCCATTCATATTTATATCAACATTTAAATAGGACATGTGTACATGTATATCAGAATTTGGGGTCAGCTTATACTAGTGGCTCTTATTAAATCGTTGATTATCAACAGAAGTGTTTTTGTTTTGATTCTTTTACTTTTCATTTTTTGGAGGAGGGAACTGAGATGAGATCACTTTATGTAGCTCTGGCTCGCATAGAACTCACTTTGTAGCCCAATTTTCTTATTTAAACCTGGAGCTTGTATGAAGTTCTTGCCTCTACTTCCAAGTATTGAGATCATAGCCATGTGCAATGACACCTGGTCAGGACAAATTTTTAAAAATTGAGGTTTTAAGTACAAAGAGAGTTACTTCCTTAACTCATCACATATGACCTCCTACTTGACTATAATTCTACTCTACCATTACTATTCATTTTAATGTATACATATGGCCATGGTAATATATTAAAGATATGTATATTATTACATTAATATATGCTATAATACTCAGTGTGCACATGTATGGAATTGGTGTATTTAATATGTTCATATTCAATACTGTTGTTGTTTTGGTTTTTGAGGCAGGTTTTACCTGTGTAACTCTGGCTGTCCTAGAACTAGCTCTGTAGACCAGGCTAGCCTCAAACTCACAGAGATCTTCCTGCTTCTTCCCCCAAATGCTGAGATTAAAGGCATGTGCCACCACTGAACAGCTCAATACCATGTTTTAAAGTAAAAGCTACATTGATCTTTATGTATATAAACATGAATGAAGGCATCTTTATCAAAACCTGGAATTTGGAAAACGTAAATGGAAAGATAATTTTATAGTCCATACCTATCTATATTACTACTTTTTTTACTTTGGGAAAAAAAATAGTATTGGGGATTGCACCCAGGACTCTGTTCATATCAGCAATATCTCTGCTACTGATCTACATTGCTGGTCCCCTCTCTGCCTTTTGATATCTTAAAAATATATGCTATTATCATTTATGTTTCCCCTGTCATAAATTAGAATTCATTACATAGTGTTTTATTACTGTTTCCACAGTTGCCTTAGAGATAAAATAATCGGTTCTGATTTATTGCAGTCTTACATGCATTAGTTCCTTCACGACTTTCACAACGCTAGGACATCCTGCATGTTAATTCACTTATAATTCTGCATGTGTTTACATGCCCACAATATGTTATTTTTGTTCATTTTTAAATTAAGTCCCCTGAAGCTGGAGCAATGGCTTAGTCAAAAAAGTCAATGACTTCTCTTCTTGAAGACCAGAGTTCAATTCCCAGCAACCACATTGCAGGTCACAACTATCTGTAGTGACAGTTTCAGGGATCTGGTGCCTTTTGCTGGCGACGTGGTCATTGTATAGAACAAGTGTACAAGCATTCTTGCAGGAAAAACACTCATAAAATGGAATTAAAAAATAAAACATAAATTGCTGGTCAGTAGTGGCACACGTCTTTAATCCCAGCACTCTGGAAGCAGAGACAGGTAGAGCTCAAGACCAGCCTGGTCCATACTGTAAGTTCCAGGGCAGCCAAGGCTGCACAGTGAAACCCTGTCTCAAAAAATAAACAAACAAAAAACTCAATAAATAAATAAACAAAATTTGAAAAATGTTAAAGTCTCCTGTTTTCCTTGTTCCCTTTAGTTCTGTGTTTCTATCTAGGATTATATTATTATTGTCTGAAATAGTCTCAGAGGGATATTTTTTTAAGAAGGTGACTTAAACTATTATCTATCTCTATAGCTGAACACTATAAATTGGATAAATTTTCAACAATAAATGTTTACTTAATTCACAGTGGTAAATGCATGCTAGCCATAGGTTAAAGGACCCAAACCCGCCTGTTTGCTCCTAAGGAACCTCTGACTAGTCCCAAGGCAGCTCAGGGCATCACTTAGTGAGAAGGATGCATACAAAGGACAGTCACAAAGGGATTCTTACACTGGACTCAAAGCAGCAATAATCCATCCATGAGTGAACCAATTTATTCTTGATGGCAGAGACCTAATAACTCTTTATGATGTTAAGTTCATGATGTAAATTATTATATTTCAGCATGAATTTGGGTGAGGGCATTCAAATTATAACAGTAGGTATGCTTAACACA
>CABHPP010141297.1:2332-22365 GCA_902168425.1 Peromyscus attwateri | reverse complement strand
GTGTGTGTGTGTGTGTGTGTGTGTGTGTTTATGCACATGCAGATGGAGGTTCCAGACCAATGTAGGGTATCACCCTGTACCACTCAGCATTTTATAATTAAGGCAGACTCTCTCACTAAACTCATAGCTCACTGTTAGTCTAGCCGGCTTGATGTTGGGGTTCTGTATCTCAGCTTCCCCATTCTGAGCTCATAGTTGGGCTGCCATGCCCACCCTGCTTTCATACAGGTTCTCGGTATCCAAATTCTGAGCTGCCTGGGCTCAGCCATGTCCCCAGTTCTTATAGTCTTCCTGTGAACAGGGAGAGGGAGATGTGAGCTTAAATGAGATCTCTGGGAAGACAGGCAGTTAGGTGAAGACAAGGATGCTGGCCAGATTTTGTCCTTCATCACTTGAGTGGTTAGGGCAAGAGAAATGGTGCTGAGAAACAACACATGGGAAAGAGAGAGAGAGAGAGAGAGAGAGAGAGAGAGAGAGAGAGAGAGAGAGAGAGACTGACTTATACATTTGTGTATTATTTAGTGTCAGCAGGGACTTACTCTACAGAATGGCAATTTATAAACTGATTTATGTACTTCTGTTATGAAGCTAGGATGCTGGAGAGAAGGAACAGCAGGAAGATGATATATTTGGAGGCAGATTCTCATTATTAATGAGAAGAAAAGAAGGGTCACTTTTCAAATATGGAGAGGAAATGCTTGCCATTCTCCAAAATAATACATTCAATATGTTTAGACTCCTAGAGCTCACATGCTATTGTTTCACAAACTTAATTATGAGCTCACTATCGGCCAATAATATGATGTGGGCACAGCAAAGGGTCATAGACAGAGGTTGCATTTAAATAAGAAAAGTGGTCATAGGATCCTAGGATGTGGCAGGCCTAGGATAATAAAAATATGTGTTTTTAGTATTCCGCCATAGAACTACTATATTGCGCTTATTTCAAGAATAATGGAAATAATATGAATAGAACTTGTTCAAGTTGACCTTTGTGTTGACCTAATGCCACTGAATGCAGTGGTCCTAGAGACTGGACACCCTAGGATCCCATTGTCCTTTGTGGTGACTCTAGAATTTGCATAGGGAAAGTGCCCAGCAGTTTGAGCCTGGATCAGTAGAGCAAGTGATGCTAAAGGGGTGTGTGTGCTGAAGCTCTGTTGGTCTGGGGGAGTGCCCTGCTCTATGTAGAAGGCAGAGCTACTTGAGGTAGCTTCTGAAGCATGTGGAAATCATAGAAGCAATACTAGTTGAGTTTTTCCATTGACCCATTTCTAGGACCACAGTAGACCATCTAGCTGACTTCCATGCCTTGCCCTGTTGCCCATTGTGTGCTTTAATTATATTAGAACACATACTGAAGAGCTTACATTTTAAGCATTTCATAAATCAAATAAAATAAAGTTTTCTTATTTTGTTATCAGTCTTATAATTTTATGGAGTAATGTATACTATTAAGGGCAATAAAGTAAGTATCTGAATTTAGGCTGATTGAAAAAAGTTTCAAGTGTCCAGAGAAGCTACTTTCAGTTCTTAATAGAGTTACATAATTCCAAACGGTAATGTACACTTATTTTAATAAGCATACATAAGTAACTAGAAAACATAACCTGAATCATCTCTCTATTCTTCAGATATATGAATTTTTCAGAGAGTAGATAGTGATCTCCTAGCTGGTGTAGCAATGTTAATGAAGAGTAAGCATTACATATGCTTATGATGGCCTCAAACAAATGAATTAAAATCAGCTCAATTTTCTTAAAAAAAGTGCTTTGTAATTTGCAGGTTCCAGAAATACCATTTAAGTTTCTTTAAGAGAGGGAAGGAAACTTGTAATAGAAAAAAAAATGGCATCTATTATCTAATATAGTTATCCCTTCTAATCCAACACACACTGAGGGGGGGGGGGGGGGGGGGGAGGGAGAGTGAGCAAGCTAGTTAGTTACTTCATCCAACATTATATATTGTGGGACAAACCTTAAAGACATATTAAGGGAATGAATTTATGTCTGTAAACTGTTTCTCTGACAGCCTATGATGTGTCTTGTAACTGAATAATCTTTCAAGGCACCCAGAAGTTGGAAGATCTTAAATAAGAGCATGGAGGCTTATTCTTTAATGTGAATATTAGGAAATAACAGAGGCTAATAAAAATAATGTAGTGGTACAGGACAAAGTCACATGTTCCTACCCCAGTCACCAAGCCACCCGACTTGGACACATTCATTAGCTTCCACATCAGTTTTGCTATTGAATGCCTTTACAGAAATGCATGCAATGGAATGGAATGTACCTGCACCTTATTATACAAGGCTCCTGAATATAAATAATGCAGGAGGCCTGTTCCTTGCAAAAAGATGTTGTGTTAGAAAAAGAAAACTGTAAACAGATTTCTAGTGATAGGTATTGTATGTGTTGCAGACAGCATCAAGCTTTAATGCCTGTGCAGAAGTAAATGTGGATGTGTGTGAGCACAAGACCCTTTAACAACACTGGATTTGTGACCCCCCCCCCTTTTCTTTTCTACTCCTCATGAATCTCTACAGAATCTGTAATGTGAATGTTCTTTGTTCATGATATTGTATACAAGCTTCCCCTGAAAATTAATAAGGCTGTTTCCAATCCACAGCCCCATTTGCATACCTCTCCCCTACCAGTTAGCTTTTGATTTTCCTCTCTATCTCTATCTGTGGGGTATAACTGAATAGTTTCTGTGCCAAATCTCAAATCGACCTTTCCCATGACTGTTTTTCTTCTCTTCTGGAACTTGTAATTTGGGCATTCGGTGCTTTCCAGCTCCTACAATCATTTTATATCTCTGTTTCGTTTAAAGATAAAATATGTAAGTGTCAAATTATCTTGATAAGACATTGCTAAAGGGTTAATGGAAACAGAATCCTCTAAAGATAATTAAGATTACAACCAAGAGCTTTTGAGGAAAGTGCAGCTAAGTCTTCAAGAGTGTAATATTAAGCCAAATCTAATTTAGTGACTGTTGAATGGATAAATATCCAACTCCAAAATACCCGGCTCATTTTCCCTTACTTCTGGGATTCTCTCTGAGAAGAACTCAATGAGAAGCACACTTAACTTGGCAGCTCCTTCATGAGCTGACATAATTGAAGTTTTTGAAGCATGGGCAAATAGAGCTGAACTTGTGAAGGCTATGCCTCACCTTCTCGCCTCTTTCCCTTCTTCTCTCCTTCCTCTTGAACAGTTTCTACTGTATATAATTATTTAATCATGTTTATAAGGCCATTATTTATTAGCTCATAATCTTAAAGGCTTGGATTAGTCATCCCATTATTCTTTCAGTAAGAGATGCATCATTTCTGCAAGAGAAAGATATTTAGCACTTACAAACCTCATGCTCATTGACCTGTCCAGAGAAATTAAAACAAAATCCCTTCCTCTCATAAAATCTTGTATTCTCTTCATAATCGTGAAGATCTCCAGGGGTCAGTCAACTTACACATACTTATCTTTCAAACTGGAAGAATATGAAAGCTTAAGTCTTTTTGACTTAGGAAATAAGTTTGGGACCACAGTGACAAGAGAAAATTTTTTGAGAAGATGCAGCCCAAACCTTTAATTGTCTTAAAGGATATATAAGAAAGGACAGTGGAGTATTTGCATTTGAACCCCCCTCCAGAATATTTACTGTTGGAGCAGAACAACAAAAGATAAACTGCCTTTTGTAAAAGAACACAGACAAGTTTATAGCTACAGAGCACTGAATGCAGACATCTTGTAGAGGAAAGCTGCCCAGCTCAACAGAGATTGTGCACGCCAAGTCTACTTGCACATGGACTTTCCCCAGATGAAGTGCTGTCTCTATATTGGACATGGGTATCTGGAGAGAGAGGTGGCAAATGTTTACATAGTCATCTATGTGGATTTGTACTTACTGTCTCAAAACTGTGGGTTTGTCATTGGAAGAGGTTATCAGGGGTTGACTCATTAATTACCATTTTAATGATTGATTAGGAAGAGCGTGACAGCAGGTCTGTGCTCGCACTGATGAGCCACCACAGAGTCTAGCCTGGGACTGGTTAAAACATTTAATCTCAAGCTATTTCTCCATCCCTTTTAAAAATTTTAACGTAAAAAAGAAAGAAGAATGTCCTACATGTGTACTACATTCACTTCATTTCCACCTTTCTGTCCCTGCTCCAACTCCATGTCTGCCCACCTACTCCCTCTCAAACCACTGACCTCTTCTCTAATTAGTATTATTACATACATTCTCCTACTTCTTATTACTCCCTGGTGTTATTGGATAATGAATCACTTTCGTTTTGGAAAATATAATGAATAAAATTAGTATATAGGAAATGATTATTTCTGAGTTTTCTTTACTGTTTCATTGATACTATGTCCTGGAAAAAGCAACTATGGGAAGGAATGAAAGGCTCATTTGAGCTGCCACACTAACTTGAAAGTTAGAGTCCATCATAGCAGGGAAATCAAAGAGACAGGAGCCTGAGCAAGTTGATCATATCATATCCACCATCAGAATGAGAGAGGGCAATAAATGCATGCATGATTCCTCTCAGGATGCTCTCTTTGCATTCATTCCATGGCCCAGATGCTGTAACCATTCAAGGTGGGTCTTCCCACAACAGTTAGCCTAATGAAGGGCATCCTTCACAGGTCTGTTCATAGGCAAACCTGATGGAGACAATCCATCATGGAGGTTCTCTTCTCCTGTGATTCCAGATAATATTAAATTGACGCTTTATACAGGCTTGCACAGGTTGGCTGGAATCTTAAGATAATCTCACTCAGATAAGCAATTCCGGATTCTGTGAGAAAGGAGAAGGGATTCGTACTCATGGTGTAAGCAAGTACTTTCCAGGATTGTAATGAATCTCAGGTGAGTAGAGAAAGGTAGAAATTGGGGTTTATTCACACAATACAAATTCCCCAGAAAGATACATTATTTTTTTCCTAGTTGATTTCTTTTGGACTAGAACAATGATTCTCAATCTGTATGTCATGACACTTTTGGGGGGTCAAATGATCTTTTCACAAGGGTTGCATATCAGATAGTCTGCATATCAGATATTTGTGTTATGATTCATAACAGTAACAGTTACATTTATGAAGTAGCAACAAATAATTTTATGTTTGGGAGTCACTTCAACATGAGGAACTGCATTAAACGGTCACAGCATTAGGAAGGTTGAGAATCACTGGATTAGAAGGTTAGTTATCACCAGTTTTGTTTTAGAATATTCCTCAATAGTTGCTATTTCTCTCTGTTAGCAATATTTCATAATGAACCGAGCATTTCCACCGAATCACATAAACATTATTGTGTAGAATTAAACACCAGTTACTCAATGAAACTGTAATATGCACCATTTACTTCTTTTCTATTCCAGAAGTAATAGTTTGCAAGGAGGGCCCTCACATTTTGAGCATGCTTGCTGTCAACATTAGTAAGCCCAAGGAAGATTTCAGGATTAAGAAGAGGAGTGCTTTGGTTGTCTCTGTAGGTTTCCCTATCATGATGTTGATGACCCTTGCTCATAGAATCCCTCTTCTCTCTCTTCAATTGGACTTCTGAAGTTCGGCTTGGTCCTTGGCTGTGGATCTCTGAAAGCTACAGAGACAACCAAACCAAACTAGTGGGAACTCATGAACTTTAGACCAACAGTTGTGGAGCCTCCATGGGAATGGACTAGACCTTCTGCATAATCGAGAAAGTTGTGTAGCTTGATCTGCTTATGGGTCCCCCTGGCAGTAGAATCAGGATCCATCCCTGGTGCATGAGCCCACTACCTACGGTGAGACACCTTGCACAGCCTTAATGCAGGGGGAGGGGCTTGGACCTGTCTCTACTGAATGTACCAGGCTCTTCTGACTCCCCTTGGGAGGCCATACCTTGTTATAGGAGGGAATGGGAGGGGGGGTGGGTTAGGGAGGAAAAGCTGGAGGGGCAGGAGGAGGGAAGAAAGAAGGGAAGACCCATGGTTGGTAGGTAAAATGAATAAAAAAATCCTTAATTAAAAAAAAAAAAAGGCATGTGGATTTAAATTTAGACCCGGGAAGCAAGTCAACCCTTTCTTTCTTTCCATTTTTTGCGTTTTGTATGTAAAATAAATAGAAAATTTCTTTTAAAAAATTAAGTAATAAAAATCTCATAGAGGTTTTTATTGATGGATTTTTTAAAAGAAATTTTCTATTTATTTTACATACCAACCACAGATCCTCCCTCCCTCTTTTTTAAGGGTACCTTTGTGGTAGTTTGAAAAAAATTGACCTCCATAATCTCATGGGGAGCAACATTATTAGGAAGTGTACCTTTGTTGGAGTAGGTGTGATCTTGTTGGAGAAGTGTGTTATTGTGGGGGCAGGCTTTGAGGTTTCCTATCCTCAGGGTACCAACAAGTGTCTCAGTTGACTTCCTGTTGCCTGCAATATGTAGCACTCTCAGCTCCAGCACCATGTCTGCCTGCATGGTGCCACTGAACCTTTGAAACTGTAAGTGAGCCATCTCAATTAAATATTTTCTTTATAAAAGTTTCTGTGGTCATGGTGACTCTTCACAGCAATAGAAACCCTAACTAAGACAACCTTACAGGAAATTCATTCTTCCAGAAAGGGAAGCCATCACCAGCATTAGACTGCCTATAGACTTAAGGAGAAGTGACAGCAAGCTTAGTTTTTTATTAAATACTTGTTATAGGCATGATGACTCTCATTACTGCCTTTGAGAAATACTGAGATATGCAAGATGAATTTTCCTTTGAAAGACGTCCCAAGACTGTGTTGTTCTGGGATCTGTTCTCATTTCCATGATTTGCTCTAATTGTTGGTATCAGCTTTCAGACTCTCTTTGTTCTAATAACAAGACACTGACCCTTGAGGTTTCTCTCTTTACTAGTAATGTATTGGATGGAATGAAATATAAGGCAAGTAAAAGGAAGATCAAAACACAAAAGGTCAAGAGATATCCTATGTCATTCCTTGATAATAATAAAGGACAGATAAGATATTAACACAGAATACTCTCCTCTGGGAAGGCAGCTCTAGCTTCTGGAAGTTTACCTAGTACCCTCTACTTGGTTTTCTTGAATCCTGGTACACTGGCTCCATCAATTTTCTGGCTAAGCTCTGCTGTTTGACCAAATGTTCTTAAATTTAGAGGACTGGTCCTGTTTACGGCATCATTTACCTTCATCATTTATTTTAATAAGCTGTGTCATGTTTTTACATCAACACATGGATGGACATTAACTTTCCATTTCTATTTCTATCAGAGGGAAAATAAGGCATCACAAAAGTAGGTTTTTCTAGCTTTTTCCTATTTCTATTTCCCTTCCTCAGAAGCTCACTCCCTTGGCATTACTTAATCCAGTGTCCCAATTTCTGCACACTGGGATCACAGAAGGCTTTCTAAAAGCTCCCACTTCTGGGCTTAACTAAGTGTAATTCAATCATGTATCCTCTGTGTGTGTGTGTGTGTGTGTGTGTGTGTGTGTGATAGTTGGTGTGTGTGCAGTTGCTTGTGCCTATGCACACATGGAGGTCAGAGAAGAAAGCAGGCCATCTCACTTCTATCATTTTTCCATACAATGCCCTTGAGGCAAGGTGTCTCACAGAAGTCGCAGCTTGCCATTTCATCTAGGCTGACAGATCAGCAAGCCTCAGCATTCCTCCTGTCCCCCCTCCACCCCTGTCCACACATACAGTGTTGATGTTGCAGGCAGGGCTGCGGCCACAGGTAGCATTTCATGTGGTTCAAGGGAGCTGAGCTCAGGTTCACATGTTTGTGCACCAAATGCTTTAGCTACAGAGCCATCTTCCTAGCCATAAACCATTCATTTATTTTTAAATCATTAATTCTTCTATTGGAACATGCAGTTGAAATTTAAGATCACTTAATTGTCAGCTTGGCCTTGCTTGTTCCTGAGCCCTGCATTTACATCTCTGTGGGGTTTGGCTTTTTTTTCTCCTCCTTCTATTTACTTGTTTGTATGCTTTCTACTTGTGATGGTTTATTTGATAGGTGACTTGATTGCATTTAGAAATGCCTAGGAGCTAAGAAAATATTTATCTGGTTGTGCCAACTTGATTTGACTAAGAAATACATAAATAAAAGTTAGGAAAATACAACTATGGCTGTTTCTGTAATGGCATTTCCAGAGACAATTTGACTAGGCTTGTTCTGATGTAACAACCAAATTAATCTTTACATGGACATAATATGTCAGCATTATTTGGAAGTGTTGAAAAGTAGCAGGTTGATCTTAATGAGAAGTGGATCATTAGGAGAATGCCCTTGTGGTTGCCTGTGATCCTGGTCACTTCTTGTCTTCCCCCCCTCTCCCTGCTATCTGTCAGCCATGAAGAAGCTCAGGCAACCATAGACTGAAATCTCTAAGAAAATGAATCAAAATAACAATTACCTTCTTTAAATTGTTTATGAGAGATAGTTTGATCACAGCTATGCAAACAGTAAACAATATACTGCTTCATTTTGAAAGGTGGATGATTCATTATTTTCACCTCTAATCATTCCAGAGGGTTACAGTTAACTATAAATGAAAACATGGCAGAGACTTTTCCCACTTGGGGTTTTATTGAATTCTGACTGTCCTCTTGCATCAGCTCACACTGAGCATCCATATAATATATTAAACATACACACACACACACACACACACACACACACACATATATATATATATATAAAGTTAGAGTTTTGTAAGTAAATTCCCTTAGCCTCTCACAAACAAAAACCATATCCTTACCAGTAGGAATGAGATAATTTCTAAGCATTATTAGAAAACAACTTTGCTAGTGTTTTCAACTTGAGCTCTTATCGTGTTTGTTGCTTTCTTTCAAACAATGGGGCATTTCCATGTGCCCGACCATTTTTCACAGAGGGAACTGTTTGTTCACTATTGGGATTTAGGCTTGGTCGGTTAGAACTTGTGTGAGTTCCTATAAAAACCTTTTAAGCCCCAAGGAAGGGGGCCAATGCTCAGCCCAATTCTAGGCATTCTTTCAATAAAAATGAAACCTGGTGATCATTGAGAGGAGGAAATAGGCTTCAGCTGGAGGCTGCCTGACCAGAGACTCACTGCTGGGCCAAATAGATTATTTCCTTGTGCACCAAGGAAACTAAGCAGCGCTTTTAGATGCTTCCTGCAGTTTGCATCTGTGGCCTCAGAAGTTGGGGTTTGTAGGGGCACACTGCTCTTTTGTTTGAAAAACATCTTAGCAGACAGTTTTCAAAGTTCTGTGGTCTCTCTCATCGACAAAGATCAAACAACAGAAGGGTGAGTGGTAGTTCTCTGTAACAGAGCAGTAGGGATTGAGTTCTTCCCTGAAGACCGAAGGAAGTAAGGATCTTAGAAAGAGAGGGAATCCAGGGAGATAGAAGGAGCCGTTGATGGCAGGATAGATTGAAGTGGGTTGGCCTGTGGGAAAATTCTGCTACCTCCATATTCGATGGAGTTCAATGTGGTTATGCTTCTCGCTTAATTTCAGAGCATTCGCTCTGTGCTTTAGATTCATTAGTTACCTTCAAACCTTCAGGTGTTTTAGATTACAAATAGTGGGGTTATACTAATTTCCTTTAGAGAAATGAAGGAGGGATGTCTCTACCTGATGTAGTCATGGCCATTCAGAGGATTTGTGTGGTCAGGGCACCATCACAGTAAAAGTCTTCCCCATTCTCAGGTACCTGAGACAGAGACTAGGTTTTCCACACTCTAGTTTCTTACCAAGGAGATATTCTCGAGGAATCAGAAGTGGCAGCATTTTCTTGTCCCTAAACGCAGAAACAGCTCTCAATTATTTACCTTCTCTAAGTGTCTTCCATAAGCAAAATCTTGCCCTAAGATTGTCATGGCCAAGCACATATGTGATCATGTCTCCAGATGCTGAAGCACACTGAAATTATTTGTTTTTTAAGTTTCTAGGTTGAAGCATCAAGAATAAGTACTATTCATCTAGACATGATCCTCAAAGTATGCTTGTTTTTAAAGCACTGGTCAGTATAAGTGGGGAAAGACAGTAGTAAAGAAATAATGCCACTGGTACCAGGTAACGCTACCATTATTCAGTAAGTAGCACAACATGCATTTTGGATGTGATTCAGGATAAAAATAAAAGAAGCCCTACAACAAAAGTACTTTCTGGAAAAATCTCAGGAATACACTCACCTGATCCTTCCCAAGTCACTCTGTTATTTAGCTTGGCCAAGTGTAGCTTCCCTGGGGCTCTTTCCACAATCCCTAGATAGATGTTTTGCTCAGATGTTTTATTGTATACATTTTATGATAAAATTCTATCTGTCATAAACTAGAATATATAAGAATTCCTCACTATTTGAATGCATGGAACATTTTTGAAAGTGTTAATTTAAAAAAAATGTATGTGTGCAGGTGTTTTGTCTGTACATCATGTGCTTGTCTGATACCAGCTGAGGGCAGAAGAGGGCAGTGGAGGCCCTGAAACTGTATTTACAGACAGTTGTAAGCTGCCATATGAGTGCTGGGGCTTGAGTCTGGTTTCTCTGTAAAAGCAACCATTGCTCTTAACTGCTGAGACATCTCTCCACATCCCATCTCTCTTTTTTTAGACTTTATTATTTATTTATGTGAATCAATCTCTCTCTCTCTCTCTCTCTCTCTCTCTCTCTCTCTCTCTCTCTCTGTGTCTGTGTGTATGTATGTACATGTGTGTTAGTGCTCAAGGGGAACAGGAGAGGACATTAGGTCCTCTAGAGATGGTGTTACAGGCACTTGTGAAACCCTGCATTTGGATGTGGATGATGGTAACAGATATCTGGTCTACTGGAAGAGCAGCCAATGTTCTTAACCACTGAGCCATCTCTCTAGCCCCCATAAATGATTCCCCTTATTTTGTGCTTCCTTATAAATTTGTGTGTTTTAAGAGAGTAACCAGCAGCTCAATTTGTTGTATTGATATCAATTGCTTTTTCATGTGTTCATACAGAGTTTTAATACACTTTTAACTTGCTAATTTCTTTAAAGCCTCTGAAATGTTAGAAGGAAATGTTACAACTGGTGTGCTCTTTAATTAGTTCATCATCCCCAGTGCCTTGTAAGATGCATGTGAAATGCTTAGGTATTGATGAATTTATTCTGTGGGGAAGTCATGAATGTATTTGTTTCCTAATGTGACTATAAAAAGTATCTCTAATTTAGTGTCTTAATCCAATACAAATAAATTACTCTACTGTTCCAGATACCAAATATCTGAAATGGTTCAGCAGGTCTGTCTTCCTTCAGGAGGCTCTGGTTGAAAATTCCTTGTTGTCTCTATCTTCTATAGGCTGCTTGTCCTCTTGCCCTCCATCTCCAAAAACAATCATGGCATCTTCTGGTCAACCCCACCAGCTCTACCTCTGTGATCATATCTTCTCCCTTTACCTTCCACCTCCAGCTCATAAAAACTGATGTACTTTCTTATGCTTACAATGATAAGACAATTTTACATGATAGTCTCAATATCCTTAACTAGTTACATCTGTAGAATATCTTTAGCAGCACAAGGAAATATAATCTCAGATTCCAGGGATCAGCAGTTGAATATCTTCGGGGGCAGATATTCTGTGTACTTTAGTACATTCATGTGAATGTTAGGGCAATGACTGAGGCTGGTAGGGAAGGAAAATCCTGCCATGTTAAGCTACTAAACTAAAAATCTGCTCCATGGAGCATCTCCAGGTCCAGTGAGGAAATTTGCCTCATGGAATGGATAGTTTCTCCAGTTGGAATAACATCAGGAAATAAGGAATCACTTGGAAAACCACTGCTACCTCTCCAACCTTAAAACATTCATACTTTAGGGCTAGCAAGATAGCTCAGTGGTAAAGAGTACTTCCTTTCTTGAGAGGACTCACTTTGAGTCTCAGCACCGACATGGCAGGTCACAACCTCCATAACTCTAGTTCCAGGGGATCCCGTGATCTCTTATGGCCTCCACAGGCACCATGCACACACACGGGGTACAGACATACATTCAAGCTAACATTTGGACATATAAAAATAAAATAAATAATCTAAAGATCCAGAGTCTCCTATATAGACTAATTTGCCATACCACTTCTTTTTTTTTTTTTTTTTCGTCTTTGAGACTGTACAGCTAATTAGCGTTCAAGTACTATTGTCAGATGGAGTTTTTCAGGCCTGATGATTTTGGACAACATTTTGTATGTTAGTACTCCAAAGACTCAGGAGTTGCTCAGTGAGTAATTTTAGATCACTAATAACCTCGTAATTAGATAAATAATTGATACAGTTCAATTATATGCTCCTGTACAACTTTATTAATATTCAGACTTGAGCGGTAGATGCCTTTCTGCCCTTTACCTACCTTGGAGAAAACATAATCCTCCATAGGTTTGGCAGAACGTGCTAGAGAACCCATGCCAGAGCCCAGGATATGTAAATTAGCCATCTTGTTTCTAGGCATTAGCATCTGTTGTGCTTAATTATTAACAAGATGGCCAGTGTTTGCTATAAGAAAGTGGGACCAAGTGAATGAGTTTGGGGTTCATGTTATTTATTTCAGTGTATTATTCAAGGACCTTCAGCCAATTTAGAAGTGTTGTCGAAAGCCGGTAAGAAGTGTGCTGCCATCAGTACGTTTGTGTGTCTAGGCTATACATGAGTGTGTGGGGGACTCTTGGTGCTTTGTAACTGTTTAGCCAGACTTTATTTAATAAGGCATCGTTAACAAACCATTAGGATGTTTTGGTTATAATAATAAATGAAGCTATTTTTGAGTAGAAATAGTAATTCTGTTGTTAACTACCACAGTATGAATAAAATAATTACTATAAAGGTGTTTCATTCATAGTCAAGGCACTATGGAAATTGCAAGCTATAGAAAAATAGTTATGTGCCTGTAAAAAGTGGGAGAAAGGCAGAGATATTTGTTATATTGGATACTTTCTATTTAAGTTACTTTCTTAGGATCATGTATAAACTAGGACATGTAACTAATCACAACTCTTTATCAGTTTGAAATCTAATTAGCTGATTTTCTGGATGTTCTCATGTTTGAGATTCTAGTAAATGCTTTCTAAGTAAACAGTTGCTTAAATATCATTGGTTGAACTAACTAGTCACCTAACACAGAACTTGATTTTATTTATTATAAGATTCTTATGCATCATTTTCTACTTAAAATTATTTTTATATAAACCATTACAATTTTATTTAAGTGTTCCATAAGGACCCCTCTCTCATGTGTGTGTGTGTGTGTGTGTGTGTGTGTGTGTGTGTGTGACTGTCTGTATAGAATATAATGGATACATAGACAGTTCAATTAATTAATCAGTTAACATATTCATAAAGCAACTCTCACAAATGAATAAAAATGTCATAGGTCTTGCATTGCTGAGGATTTGAAAAAGAAATCAACACTTGCTTCCTGGTCTTCGCAAAGAAACTACATAAGAAATAAAATATCTCTCCACTCTGTTAGTTCAAATTATAATAGCCCAGAGTGACCTAATTACAATATTGCTGATTTAAATTAGAGAGCTCTGAGCAATAGCTAGACCTGTGATATTTCTCTAGAACTTTCAGCTGTTCTTAGGCAAAGGTTTGAAAAGCTTGAGGTGTATACCATGATCCCACCTACACCAGCATATATGTTTTAATAGTCACTTCTCTGCCTTACAACATAAACTAGCAGCTATGCTAGCTCGAGTAAGGTCAGGACTTAAGCAATAAAATAAAGGAATACGAAGCAGATGGCATACACAATGTCCAAGAACCAGGAAGATTGAGAGAGGGAAAATTTCCCACCAGCTGCTGTCATAGACCATTTACCGGAATGGCGTTCCTCGAATTTGACCTTCAATTAAAATGGTGCAGTAAAATGGTGGATATTATTTTTGGTGTCTGAACATTGTAGATGTCATCTTAACAAACAAATCTGTAGGGAAGATCAATACACCCTGATTAGGAACAAGTTGGTCTGTTCAAGGAGACATGGGCATGCAAAGGAGGAGCTTGTTAACAAAAGCCACAGAGCAGAGGACTGTGATGCCCTGTTGGTTGGAAACACTTAAGATAATCAGGAGCGAAGATTCTCCCTGACTACTCATTTGAACTTCTAATTAACCCAGTGCTTCCTGATTAGTCAGAGTTCTCTATAGCCATGAGAGCAAACGTAAGGCATGAGAGGTCAGGATCTAGAAGGAGACATTGTGACTGAGCTCTAGGAACACCTGGTTAATGCCTTAGGCAAGTTGGGTGAGACAGAGACCTGCCAAAGTATGGTCATGACTATTGGTTGCTTCCGGGGACTTTGCCATAAAACAGACCTATTGCTGGAAGTAGAGGGTATAGAAACTGACTCCAGTAATGAGGTTCGAAACTTCATTCTTGTATAGTCCCACCATCTCATCTCTCTACTTCTGATCCTCCTGGTATTTTTTTTTTCTTTTCCATTATCACTTAACAGAGACAGAAGAGTTTGGAAATGTTCTTTTTCTTTTTTTTTTCAATTATCTCAAGGCTCCAGTCATCTGAATAATTACCTATGAATAAGGTCCCATCTTCTGCCCGGGAAGGCTTTCTTTTTGTTTCTTCTTCATTTTCCCCAACGTTTAGGGCTGAGCCCAAAACTTTGTGTTGGATAAACAAGCCTTGTACCACTAAACTACATCCCTGGCCCTTGGTCCATTACTTTTTGGGAAGGAGTTATGTCAGTGAAGTGTCAAGATCCATGTAATCAGTTCTGACAGATGTGGGGACCAGTAATTATCTCCAGCAATTACCAAGCAAGTAGTGTGTGGAACATAGAATAATTATTTTCACCATTTTCATGGTACCAGGCTTCTCCCAGGGACCTTGAACTTTTGCTATGAATTTACAACATGGAGAAGCCCTTGATCTTTCTACTCTCCATGTAAGAAGAACACCATTACCTTTAAAGAATTGTGATGCTTGGATAAGATTTATCTTTAAGTATTTTATGATCAGAATTGTGCAGCTGAAATATTTTGTAGGTTTACTATGTTTTTTATATACTGCTATAATACTTACAATAACAACCATAGTGCTTCTCCCCCACACTGGGATGTAATTTTAAAGCAGCCCAAATTCAGTACAGATTGCCTATCTGATGAGTAAAAATGATTAGAAACACGGGGCTAATCCTATAATAGAAATATGTCAACCTTCCTGGTAAGACTTGAAGTGTGAACCTCTACCTCCCACAAGCAGAAACTGGGAAAGAATCTGCATTCTGTGGAGTCATACAGTATAATTTAAAATTTTAAATTAAATCTGTTATAATAATAAAAAAAAACAGTTGTGCACTGAGCTTACCATGGGTGCTCTAGAGAACTCCACTAAATAGTATCGCTGAAGCAAAAGAAAAAGTTTTATTTTTGTCATTTTTATTAGTTTTTATTGTATTTTTAACATTTGTATTAGTTTTCTGAGAATTCCCAAAATGCATTTTGTTCAAAGTCACCTCTTCTCCCCATTCCTACCAAATCTACTACTCTTCTCTATGCACTCAACTTTGTGTCCTTTTTCAGTTTTGCCTTTTAAACATCCCTCAAGTACACCTTGTACTGCCAGTGTACTCTTAGATATGGGCCTTTCACTGTAAATTAGACAACTGGCCTGGAGCTACATGCTTAAATAAAATTCTCCCTCTAGTAGGAGCCATCAATTGCCAATAGGTCCTTAGCTACAGGTGGGAATGTGTACCCACTTCTCTCTGTGGTCTTAGAGCCTTTCTGTCCCCCTTTTGCTGTGGTTCTTGAGCCTTGGGAGGAGGGTTTATGATATAGATGTCCCATTCAGAGTTGAACATTATTCTGCAGTCTCTTATTCTCTGCACCTCAATTGGTTGTGGGTCTCCATGTTAATTGCCATGTCCTCCAATGAAAGAATCTCTGATGAGGACTGACCAAAGAGTCATCTATGGATATAATGATGCCATTAGGAAGTAGTTTAAAACTATTTCCATTTGACGGAGTAATAGTAGTCAGATCTTCCCCTAGGACCTATGACCTGTCTAATCACAGGTTCTTAGCCCCAATCACAGTACCAGTTACGTGCTTCAACTTGTGGAGAGGCCTGAAGTCCAATTGTAGAAGGGTTGATTACTCCCATGGTGTCTATTCCACTATTGCACCGGTGGGCAGGTCTCACCAGGGCAGTCACAGTTGTAGCTCACAGGCTTCATAGCTGGGTAAGATGGGTGTTTCCTTTTCTCCCCTGTACTGTGCATAGCACTTTTCCAGCATCACGAAAGCTAACCAGTATAGGTGAGGCTTCCAGGTCAGTAGAAACATAGATTTTGATTTATCACGTTTGACTGATTAATTTCTTAGACTGGTTGATGGAGACAGACCTACTGGAGAAGTTTAGGTAGACCTTTGGAGAACTTGCAAGATGAAGACAAAGCAAGGCGTTTGTGACCAGGGATGATGAAGTGCCAAGCTCAAGTCTCTGGGGGGAAAAATCTAAGCAAACTTGTGTTAGAGAAACAATAGAGGGGCTGCACATAGAAAACAGGTTCTAGAACAGAGTATCACACAGTGTGTTGATTTGATTTGCATATATGTTTGAAAGAAAGCCATTCTGCCTACCAGGTAGTAAATGGATTGGTGGACATCAGGATTAATCTTGGATTAGAATACTACTTAATGTGCGTTGACACTGTATACCTTCATTCATCAAAGAGGGCATTTAGATTCTTGAATGAATGATGAAATAAAGAGATGAATTAAAAACTGAACAATATATAGATGTTTATTTGGCTTGATGGTGGTTTTGAAGCCATAACAGATTTTAAAGGAGCTTTCCCATTAGAGCCTAAACTATGTTTCTGGCATGTGAACATGAAGGTGAGGTCTTACAGGTAGTCCTGGGACTCATTGTCTATGGTTTTTGTTTATAAGTAGGGTAATGTCTATTTTGCTACTTGTATAAAATTGTAGTTTTATGAATGCTGTAGCCCAAAATTTGGGGTTTTATGTTCTGTAATCTCAGACGCAAGCTACATCTAAATCATAACCTTTGAAAGGCTAAGAATTCCAGTGTGAAAACATGCTGTTTTTTTCGAAAGGTGTCATCTGGAATTGTTTTATGCTTCTCAGAGCAAAGTAAAAATGTAAAGAGATCATCACTTAGCTGATAAACTGTCAGCTTCCAGACAAACATTTTAACTGATTTACACCTGTTCTTCCTCTAGGATAGCTATAGTTATTTGATATATCTCTTCTACAACTGATCAGTAATAGCTTGGGGAACATTCCTTTAGCTGTATGCAAATTGTGCAGGAAACATGGTAAGCCTGGCTATGCCCAGAGTGAGTTCTGTTATGAATATAAGCTGTAGAAATACTGAACTATTCATCAGGCACAGGGCACTCCACAGGCTTAGGAGTAATGGATTGACCGAATTACAGAGTGGTGTTGGGACATTTGTATGATACAAGAGCCCTGATATTCAATAATTGATCAAAAATAGCCTGATAGCCTGATAGGAGACAAATCAGAAATCAATCATGGCTTCGTTGCTTGGATACATGGTAATAGTTCCATTTAAAGTACTTGCTTTGCAAAATTTCTGAGAGAGGAAAAATAGGATTTAAAATTAGGCTGTTAGTTGCTGATGTAGTAAATTGAGATAAAAATCAAGATAACTTATTTCCATATTTTGAAGGAAACAGCTTTTAAACTATGCTGATTGGGGTCATTAAGGTATTTTTAGGCTTTTACTCCTGGACAAGTTTGAAGAAATGTAAGAATAGAAAAATATCACTTTTCAATGACACATTTAAGGTAAAGAAACATTGTGACTGTGGTTGAGACTATTTGTATCACAAACTATAACATATTTGAGAAAAACTTAAAAGAGGCTCCATCCGTCCCTATTTTTTTATTTTGTTCAAGTATCCAAGAACCATTATAGGAGCCAGAGATGTCCTTTAAGTCTGAGTTCAGGATTGCATTAATTTCTACACCTGATTAACATTGTTCAAGATACTTAATGGTTCATATAATTTTCCTTATGTATAAAATAAGTTAGCAATCATCTCTAAGATACCTGAAGTGATAAAATGAGGTAATAGAATTGTAGCATTTACCAAGAACCTGGATACATATCCAAAAATTGATATCAAAGATTAGAATCTTACCATGTGATATATAAGAAAAACATAAGTGTAAATAGTTAGCGGGGGTCATCCTTGTAGCTTCCTGGGAGTTTTCCTTGCACAAGGTTTTCATCTGACTCCGGAATCCCCTCCCCCTTTCCAGTCGTCTCTTTCAGTACTCTTCCCCTGGCAGGCATCCACTCCCCAACCACATTCCTCCTGTTTCTATCTCCACCCACCCCAAGTCCACCCACAAGATCTCTTCTGTTTTTCCCTTTCGTGGGAGCTTCATGCATGCCCCTGTGGGCCCTCCTTGTTACCTAGGCTCTCTGGATCTGTAGATTATAGCATGGTTATCTTTTACTTTACAGCTAATATCCGTTTATAAACGAGTATATTCCATGTTTGTGGGTCTGTCACTAATGCTTTGGCTGACTTTTAGGAACCTATTCCTCATAGTGGGTTGCTGTGCCCACCCTTAATACAAGGGGAGAAACTTAGTCCTACCTCAACTTGATGTACCATGCTTTGTTGATACCCACAGGAGGCCACACCCTTTCTGTACAGAAACAGAGAGGAAGTGGATTTAAAAAGTGGCAGAGGGGAGATGGAGGGAGAACAGGAGGAGAGGAGAGAGGGGAAACAGGAGGGATGTAAAATAAATAAATGGATAAATTGAATTAATAGAGAAAAATAATTTTAAAAAGAGAAAATATAGAAAAATGTGAATATGACTGTACAGAGTGTTATCATTGTATCTTAATAGTTATGTGTGGAGACATCTTATGACTAGTTAGTGTTTGATGTATAACTTTTCAGTCTTCTACCATCATTTATGGCTCTTGAAAAGGAACTGATACTGTGGGGTGCAGGAAATGATTCTCTGGGGATTGGAACATCTTGTATTCTCAAGCAAGGTTTATCCCCATTTCTTTAAGCCCTCAAAGGCCCAGTGCTTGGAATTTACATAGCTGTGTCCTAGGGGAGCAAGAGGTGGTCCAGTTAAACATCAAGGAATTCAAGGTCTAACTTTGGGTTAAGTTTCTTCTAATAAAGAGAAGGATGGTAACTATAGTTTCTCATTAGAATTAGTTATGAAGACCAGGTGAATAGGAAAGCAATTACTTAACTAACTGGATTAAGTAGTTATTCTTATTAAGGGAAAATAGGTTACCTGATCTATACAGTGAGCACCAGGAGAGTATGTCTGGACAGAAAAACCAGTGGGAAGCATTAGAAGATTCCAGAAAGTTAATACAAAGGCATCATGCACCAGGGACCCAAGTTTGAGTTGCCCATGGAGTGTGGACACCTTTACTTTTGCTGTTCAAGTTGAGAACAAAGGAAACAGGATAAACAGTGAAGGGTAGAAATTATATAAACTAATTGGCTGTATGGTTGTTTGTAGAAACAATGGGGTCATATAAACTTCTCTTCTATGTACATATTATTATACATTAACCATGTTTCTTTTTTAGGTCTATTTTAAATTATAAGATACTTTGTTGGTTTTCATGCCCTTTGGACTCCATAATTTAATCTTTATGTTGTCATATCTCAGAGTGAAACTTGGACAAGATGAGGAATATACAATATAAAGTAATAGAGAACTTCAAAGAGAACTTTGGGTCTCCTCTTTAAGGGACAGAATAAGCAGGTTTCACTTGTAAAAGGGGCCCCTTGTATTGTACTAGAGATCACCGAGTAGATATGCTGCCAGTGTCAAAGATTACTCATGGGTATCTATAGTACATTCATTTGTTTCTCTTTAGCTTCACGGGTTTGCAACAGCTGTAGTTGTGAATGATACCAACTGCTGCTGGATGTGTACTGATGAAATTGTCACCTTTAAAGATAAATTTAGCCGTAGGTCCCCACAATGTAGCTCTCAGGACTACTCATTTGATCTCCAT